>VWZD01002668.1:92487-124405 GCA_013396695.1 Sakesphorus luctuosus
TCCCGGTCCATCCATCCCTCCCGTTCCCGTTCCCCGCCGGCTCCCGGTCCATCCATCCCTCCCGCTCCCGTTCCCCGCCGGCTCCCGGTCCATCCATCCCTCCTGCTCTGCCGCCTGCCGGCAGCGGCCCCGGCACCCGCAGCATCGGGGCTGCTCTTCCCCCCGGGCAGCCTCGCAAAGCCCCTTTTAAAATTCTTTTTCCCCTCCCCGTGTGTTTTTTCCCAAGCGCCGGGAGCAGGCGGGATTCTTCCCCTAAGCCCCGTCCTTCCTTTGGGAAGAGGGAACTGCACATCCGTGTCCCGTGCTGTTTAGGTCAGCATAGAATATACCAGCACGTTTATGTCAGACAGAGCACTGCAATATTCTTGTTACTATAGGAGCAAAATACATGTAAATATTTAGGTGGATTCGTTCCAAGCGCAAGGGGCAGCGCTGGAAACACGCGGTGCCCTGAGCCAGGACATGCTTTAGCACACATGGAGAGCCCAGGTAGGGGAGTTTGCTCCCAGATGCCACACAAACCTCGCCAGTGCCGAGCTGGGCAGCGCTAAATGCTCACCAAAGCGTCGGTGGGACTGATGTCTGACTGCTGAGGGGAATAATCCCACGAAAGCCCCATAATAAATGTTTGCAGGATCAGTCGGGAATGGTTTGGGAGAAAGTTTCCCTGGTTTCTTTTGTTTCTTTCGACCTCCAAGTGACAGAACAGATGATACGTAAGAGTCAGTCCCTGAAGAAGCCAAAAATTACAGACAGACAACAGCCATAGAATTGTCCCTTCCCTCTCAAGGAGGGGGAGAGACCCTCAAGGTCTCTTGAACTTTGCTGTTTCTGTAAGGTCTGATTTAATGTTTGTGATGGTTGGGGAGAAATTGTGGGAGGGCTTCTCTTAACTTCACTATGCAAAGAAATAAGGTTTTGGGACTGCTGCTTAGCTGATAAACTATTATTGGACAGAAGAGGACATTTTAGGTCAGGAAAAATGCAACATTAAAAAAAAAGCTAAACCTGTGTCAGTTGTAAAAGAAAGCTACAATGTTTATGAAAAAGGGCTGGATTTACCTCCCTGCAATGTTAGAATGTACTCTGAGTGGTTTTAACATAATTTGAATGGCTATTTCTTCCTTGTCTTTATTTTTAAATGGAAGATAAATTGGTTGGAGTCATTTAGAGCACAGGGTTTCTGGTCTCACATGAGCATATGGAATGGCCAGTTGTCTCTGTGCCGTAGTTTATGCTTTGTTCTGGAGGAAAGTAACAAATATTGGCTACCCACCAACAATTGTTTGAGAAAACCAGATATGTGCTGCAGATTTTGGCTATGTCACTAGTCCTTATATAAGCAAAATGGGTTGTTTCTCAAACACTGCTCATCTGAACCAAGCCTACAGATGGTATTTGTATTAATCCAGCAAATACTGCCCTCCACGACATCTGCACAAAGGCCACTGCCAAGTTTCAGCCAGACAGTGCAAATTTTCCCACTTGGGAAGTGTGTGGAAGAAAAGAAGTTTTGGTCAGTGAAGATGTGCACCAGTATGGGTAAAGATCTCCTTGTTCGCCCTCACCAAAGTTTCCCATTAGGGAACAGAAAAGGAACCTCATAAATCCTCCAGCAGCACAACCAGGAACCCTCAGCCCCAAACCCCTCTGCCAATCCCTCCTGACTGAGCCATGCCATGCACTCTGCCGTCTGTGGTCCCCCCTTTTCCATGGGAAGGGGATTCCCACAAGGGATGAGTGTCCTCAGGGCTTCCTAAGGGTGGGGACTGGTGTGATATCCAGCACCCACAGCGATCGTTGCCACTGTGGCTGATGCACTGGCCACAGCCAACTTCAGAGAGAAACCCAACAATGGGGCACTGTACTGAACACCGTGTGCTGTGGGAAATGGAGAGGAGACAAACGGACTTTATTTTACAACAGAAAGAATGTTACACCCCTTGGTAACACGTAACTAATAACTTAAACCCATTAAAAACTGTGATCTCTACTCCACCGCTCACGAATGGAGCCAAGGCTGTAAAAATTCATGAAGGAATCAGTAGCAGGCTGGCTGGGGTTACAAAATCTACAAAACCTGCTAAAGTCACAGTTTGCTCCATGAAAGGCATGGCCATAACAAATATCCCACACAGCTCGCTTTCTAATCCATTCCCAGGAAGCTGCATTGTGTGAGGCTCAGCGGATCTGGACATCCAGCAGGGACAGAGAGGAGGGTGTGGGGACCACACGGGTGTGGGGTCCTGGTGGGTGAGGGCTGCCAGGGCAGGAGGGCACCCCAAAAATATCCCCAGCACTCCAGACCTGGGTTTGCCCCGTGCTGGGTGTTGCAGGGCTGGTAGTTGACTGATCACACTGGAAAACAAAAGCTGTGCCTGGAAGAAAAGGGCTCCTTTTCATTTCCGTTCCCCATGTCAGGCAAAAATTAATGACTAAATGCACCTTTCTCTGATGTTGCCCATCACGCAAATACTGGTGGGCAGGAGTCAATATGAACTTTAAACACACCTGACACAGGTGGCTCTTGCCTTTCAATGCTAAATGGCCACTGGCCAACAATTCATGGCGCAGCATAAAGGAATCCTTGTGGCAAGCAGCCTTCCCTCTGTATATATTTGTTATTCCAGAATGAAGCTATTCATTGGGGCTGAGAAGAAACTGCCCAGGTGAAAAACTTCCTGAAAGCCAGTGCTCCTGCAGGAGTGCAACCAAAATCAACTGTGAGATGAATGTGGTGTGTGAGTCTGAGCACTGGGGAGGAGGCTCAGGAACTGGTGATGGCGGAGGGCAGGATGCAGCTGGAAGGAAATCCCAGTTGTCCAGGACTGTCCTGCTCCAACATCCTCGTTGTGGTGTCTCTCCCAGGCACTGGTCATGCTGAATCATTGACCTGGGGATTTTTATACAGCCAGTGGACCTTCTCCTTGTCCTCTGGGTCACATCCTACTTCCAACAGACCAACACTGACACAGCATGGATGGAAAATAGATCAGTGAAGACTATTATGTTTTCTCATTTTAGCAGCCAGACTGTGGGTTTTCCTAAAAACAGCAATCTGAACTAAAATTCAGGTTGTTCTCAGAAGTGCTCAGTGACACTGCTCCTTTCCTACAAAGCAGTTGCAGGATCTCTCCAGGAAAACACATAACCCCACACTGGTTGTACTTCACTCTTCTGCAATTTCTGTACAAGGCTGTGGTTAATTTTTTTGTCTTTTGGATGAAGCATATCCTATTCTAATATAATTTAATCAAAATAAAAAAAAAGAGATTGCACTGTATCCAAAAAAGATACACAGACTAAATATTTTGGTGTGTAGTCACCAAAATAACTGTAAAGAGGATTTTGCAAGCAGTTTGGGAAGTTCTCTTTCAGCTTATGCATACAGAAATCCTTCCGTACTATCGGAGTTGGGATTAATTTATCACCAAGCCCAGGAACTGTTCCCAATTGGAATTAGCCACACTAATGTCTGGAGCTGACAGGCACAGCTGCAGCAAGCTCGCTCATGTTTATTATTGGAGTTTTTCTTGTCTTTTAACAGTTTGCACACTAATGGAAGAGCAGGAGCTGAAACTGCTCATCTCTGCTCTGCTGTTGCAGTGAGTTCCTTAAGACAATAAAGCACCTCAAGGGCTGGTTTTAAGCTCCTGATGGGATCAGTATTAGGCACAGAAAATTGCTGCATGCTCCGAAGTCTTTTCTGACTGTTCTTTTAGGAAACCCCCGAAAGCTGAGTACATCAGGTTGCATTTAGTCTCATCTTTCTGTGTTGTTTGATTACTGTTTTAAAGCCTGTTTTGGAAAATAGTGGTCCCTGGCAAAGGACTGAAGATGTAAATCTTTGCTGAAGGGGGAACACAGGAAAAAGGACAAGAAAAAATGAGTTTATGAGTTTTAACTGTGGTGAGCAGCAGAAAGAGGGTATCAAGCAGCTGACAAAGATGGAATAGTATGGCACCAAACAATGTTTTCTTTTCCTTGATATTTGTGCAGGATGCAAGTCATTCTGCCGCTGAAAAGAAAAGGTACTAACAGCATGAAAATATAATTTATTCAATAAAATATTGTCATAGATCAAACTGAAAGGTCATCAAGGGGTATCTATTGAAACTTCCATGCAATGTGCATGGCATAATGTAGACCCCAGGGATTACTGGCTGTGGACAAGTCTCTGCACTTGAACCCATGGTCACATTAGTGATTTAGGGCTTTGCTGTGGCTTTGAGCCCGTGTCCCTGTGTTTTTTCCCTCTGGAAGCATGGGAGAAAGGACAATAAAGCAGGTCTGACATCTGTCTCACCTGCCATGGGAGTTGGGCGAGAGCCAGCAGAGGCATCTGGCCTGGGACGTAGAAGCAATTCCAGGTCCTGTGTTTTAGGCATTGTAATAGGTCAGCATTGTATTTCTGTCCTCAAGATCATCTTGAGCATCACGTGTGCACTAATTCAGCTGGAACATGTCCAGGTTACCTCTGCATTTACACAAGGAAGCAGCCAGAGGCAGGGCAGCCCAGGAACAGGCAGCGTCGGGGACTGCCAGATGTGGCAGGTCCTGCGAGATCCTCGCTTGGCTGAGAGCCCCGTCCTGCCTGGTGGGATCGGGCACCTCTGCCAGGCACGAGCTGCAGGACCTGCAGCACCATCCTGCTCCCCTCTCTCCCTCCTGGCCACATCGTCTCTGCAGGTTTCAGGGAGCTGAGGAAGGGCAGAAGCAGTGGGGAGGGAGGGCTGGAGAAGAAGAGGGGAATGGATGGCAGAGGGACAGAAGAGGAGGGAGAGGAATGGGGACTTGTGCCGACGCTCGCATCCGTAATAACCCCGGGGCGATTGATCCTCTTCTACCTGACTGGACCTCTGATGGAGCAAGAAGCTGTGCTGGCTGTCTGGCAGTCTGGCTTCGAATCGCTGCTGCTCCCCCAGGTGGGAAAAGCCAGAATTAACTCAGGAGCAGCCGGCAGAGGTAAGGCAAGCACTCGCCCAGCAGCCAAGAACTGAGAAAACACTTGCACTTCTGACAAATCCATCTTAGAGCCTGGGTGTATGTGTGTGTGTAAACTGCTGTTTCAGACCTCTGCTACATTTACTCACCATTTTTTATCATATATAACCACGTGTTCCCTTCCATGTCCCGGGTTATCACTCCTGGGGTTTAGGATACTCCATAGATATTGTTAATGAGCTCAGGGAGCCCTTTACCTGCAGCTCATCAGCATCCAGCTCAGCAAGGCTTAAAGGTTGTTTCTTTATATTTACATTAAAGCTCAAAGGTTGTTTATTTGCATTTACAGTGAGAGAAGAAGGAATAGGGGAAGATATTGGTTCAAACAGGGAACGAGCTGGGAGGGGACCAGATTTTATTTATTTTTATTTTGGGTGCCTAGGTGTGACACCCCTTGGGAGGAGATGATGTTATGTCACTCAGAGTGGTTTTGCTGCACAGACAGAGGAGGAAAGCTGTGCCCTTTTCCTTTGCCTCCACTCCTGTGCTGCTTTCCTGGAGTTATTTTCATTTTAGCTGTATGCCAAGTTTAAGGCTTCAAGGATTTTTCTGTGCTGACCTTTAAATCCCTTCACTGGTCAATATGATGCATCACCACTCAGTATAATATCCTTCTGTCTGGTTTGCTGGCCCCAGACTTATTATTTTATGTTTCTGTACATTAAACTGCATTTTCCATTCACTGACCCAGGCAGCCAGTGGATTGAAATCCCTTGTTCCTCGTTATTTGTTCTCTCTCCAATTTTGTGCCCTACACAAACTTTGGTAGTTTGTGGAGGTATTTTCATTCAAGTCATTTGCAGGTATTATAAATGAGGGAAGTCCCTTGGTGTTCTCATTTGCTGAGCCTTTACAAGACAGGATTACCTTTTCAAAGGGGGATGTAGTGGTTTAGCAGCAGGACTAGTGGATATTAATAGACACCTCTTGCTGCAGATCCTCTGAGAGACACTGCTGGTGTCATGGTGCTTTTCTTCCCTTTGCACAGATGAAGGCTGCAAGGCAGGCTGGTTTTTGCTAAAATTGCTGTGGAGTGTAAGGTCTGTGACCAACAGAGAAAGGAAAAGAGGGAAGAGAGTAAGGCACAGGAATAGCAGCTGATTAGGGAGTGGAAGTTATCATGAGGAACCTGAGGCACCTGAACAAATGCTCTGAGGAGTGAAGGGAACTGGGATGTGAAATATGGCCAGGACTGGAAAGGAAACCTTTTCACTCTGTCCATGTGTTGATGTGACCCTGGTATGTGCATCTCCCCTGCTTTTAGCCCTGCTACTCACCTGTGGTCTCCTGGCAGGTATCTCCTGATGCTGTAGTTGAAAAAAATGAATTGTAAACCCCAAACTAACTGCAAAAGCAACTGGAGCAGCGAGCTCTGTGCCCTGAGCCCAGCCCAGGGCCAGCAGGAGAGGCAGCCCCAGCAGAGCTGCCAGCCTGGCCACCAGCCTGCAGTGACAGCAAACCTGCTTTGGGCCCAGATTCCTTATGGATATTCACAGCCACCTCCAAGGAAACAAAAATGTCTCCTCATCAGCTGTGCAGGTTTTATTAAGTGTTTGGGGTTGAAGCCAAAGTGTGCTCGGCTGTTTTATCAGTTTATTCCTGTCATTCACAGCCTTTATCAGTTATCTCCATCAGACCTGTGAGCACTTCAAGGGCTGAGTCACACAAATAGGACTTTTATCTGCAGTCAGATCTATAATCAGGCAACAAAACCCCCTCACCTCGGTTCTCTTTAGCGCCCCAACTCAGGCTCTTACAGAAAAAGGGACTGCACAAAGGAATTTCAGTAATTATCCTCTCCCCTCCGTCCCCAGATGTTGTTTGCATGGCATTGGTACCTGGGGGTACTTGAAAAGAGCTCAGAGCTGCCTTCTCTTTAATGGAAGACTTATAGGAAAGGGAACTTTAACTTTTAAACTTCCCTATGAAAAACAGATCCATGTTAAGTTTGATACTATTTGCCTCAGGATGATCTCAGCTCTTAAAATATGATGGGTTTAGTTGGATTAAGAGCCTATATTGTTGCTGAAGAGAAAGAAGGGTGCCTCTTTAATTGCAGCCCAAATCTACCTAACAATTGCCACATGTTGAGCAAGATTTAAGAGTTATTAAATATGAAAGCCACTATTGCTCCTTCACCATGAGCAGCCTTTGTTTTTTAAACCTGCAAAGGGCCAAGTGAAGGGGGGAGGAAAATGTTAAAAAACAAACCAAAAAAATAACTCTGCTGAAAACCTGAGATCTGAAGGGGAGTGTTTGCTTTCCGTGGGGACATTTCCTTGTGCTGCAGCACCTCCTGCATTGGCTGAAACAAACTCCTGGGAGTTTGGTGATCCTGTTGCAAGGAAAACACAACACAAATTCCCAACAGTGCTTAGGTTATTTACAAGCAATGTGTTGATAACCTGACCAGAGCTAAGCAAAGTGTCCTCTGACTGTGGTGGAGCAGCTGGAGATCCTCTGTGCTCCCCTCAGCTCCAGGCAGAAGGGCTCCCATGCAGCTCTGCAGCCTGGCACAGCCCAGTAAAGACACCCCATCCATGAATCTTCCTTAAACCTTTCCTACTCTTCAGCCTCTCAGTGGGAAAAAAATACACCCAGATTTGTTTGGTTGGTTGTTTTTTCCCTTCTGCATTTACACGATGGAGGAGCAGCCTGGAAAAGAGAATTGTTACTGTTGCAGCTCTTTGACTTTCCATTGCAACTGGAGGAGTTGAGCAGACCTGAAACACCCAAACCGAGCATGGTGCTGTCTGCCACCTGTTTTGGGGAGGGAGCTCACAGCTGGTGACTGCCTGAACCCTCTTGTCCTCCTCCACGAGTTCCTGATGCCCTGGAGGGTGTCAGCAGCTGGGCATGAGGAACAAGGGTGCTGCACTGGGAGAGTGTTTGCCACATTGCTATTGTATTTGATCCATTCCCTTTATGTCCTTACTGCCTATGGTGTCTCCCTGCAGCAAACCCTCTGCCTGGCCCAGCAGCAAACCCTCTGCCTGGCCCAGCAGCAGAGCTCTGGCAGATTGGCTCACTGTTGATACCATCACTGGGGGCAGCTTGGCTTTGTAAAGCTGAGCCCAGCCCTAAATGCAGGTGCCAACCTCAGAGGGGGCAGAAGGCAGCAGGCAGGGCAGCCCCTGAGTCCCCTCAGCTGCTGGGGGGGCTCTGAGCAGCAGGATGCTCAGGTTCCTCACTGTGCCCAGGAGCTTCTGCAGGAGTGGGGCTGTTTTGGGGAGCTCTCCACTCACTTTGCATCCCTCTGTGCTGCAAGTTCCTCTTGGCTGTTTTGGCCACTGATCCTTGTGGGAGCTGGGCTGGCTCCTGAGCCCTGACACTGCTCTGGGAGGATTTTCAAAGCGGAGCCCTCTCCTTTCTCAGTTGTGCTCAGAACAGCCCATGTACTTCAACCAACTTCTACCCATCACTTTTCAGGGTGCATTTTCCATTGAATCAGCCACATTCTTTTATCCTTTCATATTAGGGATGAACCTCCCTAACATGGAACAGAAGCTCTGCTGGGCTGTGGTGCCTCTCTGGGAATAACCTGCATGACTTGAGCTATCAACGTCAGTCCAAAGGAGGGTAGAGAAGCCCTAAAACGGGTCAAGGCAATAAGGGGTGTTTTTACAAGACATCTGTTATAACTTGTAGAAAGGTAATGTTGGGTCAGAAGGAGAGTTACAGCTACTGTCTTATAGAAAAAAGGGAAAAGGATGGAAGTTAAACCATGATTTTCAGAGGTCAGTGATTAAATTTCCCCTTGGATGTTAGCCCTCTACTCCCTGTCCACTGTGCTTGACAGTATTTCAGAGAGATCTTCAGCCTCCAGCAGCAGGATTTTGCAGTTATGGTAATAGAGCTTTCCTACAATACATTATTCATTTTTCTAGGTTTTTTAGCAGTCCTGGCAGCTGAATAGGATGGTATAGTTTAGGGCAGGGACCACTGCAGGTCTTTGCAGTCTGGCAGGAGAACTCAGCTAAGCCTCTCAGGTTACAGAGGAAAAGCAATTTTCATTTTCCCTCCTGCTCAGCAAAGTAAAGCCCAGCTCCTGATTTTCAACCAAGAAATCACAATGGTTGGATTTTCCATGTCTGATCTCAGACACACCCCTATAAATCTGGAGCTGCTTCCAGAGCTGGGAACCCCATTCCCTCTTTGGAAAGGTGCAAGGAAGGGGAAAGCACTTGGCTTTATACCATGTGTTTAAGATTCTTTTTCTGTAGGGCTCCAGAACTCATTTATTCTCCCAAGCACCTTGGACTGGCTCAGCATTGCCCCCTGAGATCCCTGCTGGGGAAGGTTCCTGCAATCCATCCTCCAGACTTTCCCAGCTGTCCTTGAAAACCTTTTCCACAGCCTAAAACCTCCCCAAGAAATTCCAATTTGTGCTTACAAGTCAAAATTAAAGCCCTTCATTCTCACAGGACGTGGAAGTGTTGTTTAGGGACTGTAGTCAGGATCTCAGGTTGTGCCTTTGCCTGTTCTGCTTTGTGTCCTTGGATTTTTCTTGCCCAGACCAATGATGATGATGTTGAAACTCCTTTGACCAACAGAACCAACTTTCAGACAAAGCCAAACCTTTGTCCTTTTATCCATCCCACAGAAAAACTGGAAAAGACACTTCTTGACAAAGCACCATTGGATCATTTTGGGAATAAACCAGTTTTCCTGAACTTTGACTCTTGACTCCACCCATTCTCCAACAATAAACCAGATTTTCAGTTGTTGCCCTAACAATTGAATGGACAATATATTGGCATTGTTTCATCTTCCTTTTCTTCTTCTTTGCTGTAGTTTTTAACTTTTAAACTTGTCTTTATTATAAAATTCCAGCTTCCAGCTGACCCTTGAATAACTGGTTTTGTTGCAAGGGTTATTTGAGGTCTAAATGAGCCCAGTGACATGTTTAATTTGAGATGCTTGGAAAACAGTCTAAAATTAATGAAATCCAAATGCAGAGCAAACTAATAGAACAATTTTATTTATTAAAAAAGACGGCTAAAAATAATTCTAAACATCTCAAGAAAACAAAAGAGGTGAATGGGATTTGTCATTGTTTAAATTGTACTTATTATATTACATTTCAGTGAAATGCCCTCTCGACCTTCCACAGTTTGCTCGATTTCCTCATCAGTCTCCCTCCAGCTAATTTGCCTTGACATAAACAAAAAGAAAAGGACTCCAGAATGAAATGCAGTCACCCAGTATTTGGAGTCTCAGTGCTGATTATAGCCAGATACAAATAAGAATGGATGGAACTTGCTAAAAGCAGGACCATGTTATTAATTCTTCATGAATATTTGGATGGTCATGGGAAATGTATGGAGGGACACAAATCTCAGATGTGGCACAAAATGCAGCTCGAGGGCTCGTTGCTTCTAAAAATGTGGAGCTGAAATGGGGGATTGGCCATTTCTCAGCAAGTTTGAGTCCTCCTCTCTGGGCTGCAGAAGGGCTGGGTGGCTTAAGTGAGCAATCCCCAGCCACAGGTGAGGGAAAGGTGATTTATCCACTTGATGCACTTGAATTGCTCCTTGTCTTCTTTTGAAAGGAATGCTTAGCCAGAGGAATTACACAGACACCACGGATCAGCCAGCAGAGAATTGCCACAAATGTTTGGGATATCCTCATTGCAACTGGTGCTGGGATTCTGTTTAACTGGGATTCCGTTTAACTGGGATTCTCTTTAACTTTCACCCCTTGTGTGGTGTAAACCCCTCCAAAACAAATACAAATTACAGTTTGCTGTAAAATGTAAACACACACATATAATCTATGTATTTTTATAGGAAATAAAATGGGGCTTTGCAGTACTTTTGTACACTGTGACACAGTAAAGCATGTGATAAGTAGAAAATTTGGCAGCATGAGTGACTCTGCAGGTAAAGATGACAGAATAATGACAGAAGTGATAATTCTCACATACCTCCAGCCTTAAAAATAATATAATAAAATAATACTGTGGACAGAGTCCCCTCAGCCTTACAGGACACCTCAGGAATATTTAAACCAGACTGTTTAGGAAAGACTTTTCTACATAGAAACAGAATGTCCCCAGGATAGAGTGTGTGTTTCTGATTCATGTACAGCTGCACCAGAAATGACCATGGCCCAGGTGTGGCACCTGAACAATCCAGTGCAGTGAATTTTAAAGTTGCTTTCTCTTTCTGGGACCCCAACTGGACTCCTGGGTCATTTCTGGAGTTGAATATCAACTCTTCTTTTGGAATACAGAAGTATGAAGAGGGTAAAGGTTACCCTCAAATGGTAACTAGTTCCTGTCACTCAAAAGTAAAAAGCAGTTTAACCTGTTCCCGAATTCTCTGAATTCTGTTGTTGGTTAGTTTGGTACTTTCTCAAATAGCTGTGGATGTTTGAAAAGAAGACCCTCAACTTGCATAGAAACTGCTGGCAATTTTTCATGCAATTCCAAGATTTCTGTGGGGTTGGGCAGAATCCATTCCAGTGCCTGGGAAATCTCTCAAGTTCTTGGGAATCACCGATTGGCTGCTAACTGTAAATTCAGTTAAAAATGACAAATACATAAAAGATTGGTGGAATCAGAGCAACCAGCATCATTCTGGAAGCTGGCTGATAACACAGTAGAAGTATTTAGCCCCAGTTTATTGGACATTTCTCTGTAGTACAGGTGCTGAGCTGCAGATAACTGTGTTGTGTGGCTCAGTGCTCAGCCTTATCGTCCAGCCATTTCCAGCTCAGTTGACAGAAGGATCACTGGTGGAGTTGTAATTGGAGTTTACAATGTTTGCAAGTATTAGGTGACTTGTAGCTTAATGCCATAACTATAGGGACAATAAATTACATGGTCATTAGAGGGCTTTAGCTATTCATATAGTATTAGGCACAAGAAGGACAGTAACATTGCTCTAATAACACATAAATTGTGTATTCCAATTAAAACCATAATAGGATAGACTTGGCGTTACATTACAGCCTCTCATGAATTTCACTGCTTAGAAATTATTACCCTTAAAATCATGGTTTCAAAGACTTGCTCACAGGGATAATAAATTCTCCTAAGCAGGTTTAGAGAGAAGCACAGAGCCCTCATGGAGAAAGACTGGGCTTTAGAGCTGGGAAAATTCAGCCAGTGAACAAAGGGTTGAAGGCTTGGATTTCTTGCTTTCCTTTTCCTTCTCCACAATTGGCTGGCTCCCCAAACCGAGAGAGGTTTAATTAAAAGCAATTGAGCAAACAAAAACTAGTCAAAAAAGATATTTAGAGGCTCTTATCTTCCTCAAGAAGCAGTTCTGCCCCTGTGTGTTACTGTGTGTTTTGCTGTGTTTTGGGAGACTTATTGGAAGGGATGTTGAAACCATCTCATTTTCAAATCCCACTCTGTTTTCTGTCCTTGGCATGTGCAGGTTTTCTTTTGCCACAAGGCAGCCCACGAGAGGGTGGTGAGAGGTGGCCTTTGCCTAAGGAA
The DNA here is from genome assembly GCA_013396695.1 of Sakesphorus luctuosus. Classification (NCBI taxonomy): domain Eukaryota; kingdom Metazoa; phylum Chordata; class Aves; order Passeriformes; family Thamnophilidae; genus Sakesphorus; species Sakesphorus luctuosus. Next base: position 104,939 of record VWZD01002668.1, read on the forward strand.
CAGTGTAATGCAATGTATTCCCTGGTGTTCAAGTGCAGTTCTTGGCTTTGGGACATCCCCCAGCTGCTCCCTGTGTGCCTCCAGACGTCAGAGCTTGGCATATTCATCATCCTCAGGGCACGTTTCATTTATGTTTGAAGGTGTTGAGTCCTCTGAAACTCAAGCATCTGTCTCACTGCAGAGAAACAAGTATGTGCTTATATGACCTTCCAGAAGAAGGCTGGTCAGAAAGGGACCCCCTGTCTTTATCTGAGCTTAGGCCTCCTTGTTTGCTCACCAGTCACTTCATCCTTGTAAAGCTGTGAGAGATACGGAGCTGTTTGGAAGGCAAACTGAACTGTGCTTCCTTGGTGAGGTCTTCACCCCTCTCTCCCAGCCCATCCTGCAAGAACCTTCTTAAGTCTTGGGCTTTAAAATGGTTATAAACGTGCTTTGGGAGATTATGGGTTTGCATCAGAGTTACACAAAGATTATTTGAAGTGTGGTTAACATGGACTAGGAGTTGTCTCTCAAAGCTGTTTCACAACAAGCAGAACTACCAAAGATCTCATTCCAGATTGTTAGGAGATTGGAAAGGAAAGTTAAATGGGTCCACGGAGGGGTAGGAAAAATTAACTATCTTTTAGAAAAAAAAATGTTTCTTGAAACAAAAATGGTTAAGAGATAAGTTGCCTGTTTTTCCTCAGGAATCTTCAGGCAGCAAACAACAACAATAAGCAAGGCTGAAGCCACTATCAAGATGAAGAGAGTGTCAGACCCTGTACTGGACTGGAAACTGCTCCTTTCCTTGGAGGTGTAGCAGACTACAAAATTACATGATGAAAAGGACCAAGTTGTGTCAGCAAGAGAATGTCTCTGCAGTTCCTCTCCTAGTGCCATCCTTTTTCTCCAGAGTGAGTTCTGGTTCTCGAAATGAACCATGTGGGGATCTCCAACAGCAAAACCACCACTGGGAGCCAGGGACTCCCCCTCATGCTCTGGTGTGCTGGGCCTGCCCACTGCAGCATCCTGTTCTAAGCTCTTGTGTGCAGGGAGGACGAGAAGGGCTTTGCTCTGCACACAGGGCACCTGTGTCTCCAGACCCAGAAAGCACCAGCTTGTGCTATAAAAAGTTCCCTTCTCTCACTGCTGAGGACTTGGATCACAGAACCTCAGGATCACAGAATACCCTGAGTTGGGAGGGAACCACAAAAATCCTCGTCTCCCACTCCTGGCCTTGCATAGGACAACCCCAAAAGTCACAACCTGTGCCTGAGAGTGTTGTTCAAACACTCCTGGGGCTCTGCCAGCCTTGGTGCTGTGACCACTGCCCTGGGGAGCCTGGTCAGTGCCCACCACCCTCTGAATGAATAATCCAACCTCCAGCTCCCCCGCCACATCTTCCTGAGCAGTGTGGGCTGGGTATCACCAGTCAGCTGGGAGTGCCATCCCTCTGGCACACACCTGGTGCTCTGGGAGTTGAAGTGCAATCTGCCCTGCTCTGCTCTACAAACCTTTCTGGTGTGTAAGGAAAATAAACCAAGAATAGTCTCCTGTGCACAGGCCAAAGATCTTATAGTAGCTGCAGGGAACATACACAACCGTCTTCCAATGGAAACAGTGGGATGTCTTCTTGCATGTCCAGGAATTTTTCATTCTGTCATAACAGCAGAGTCTCTCCACTCTTCTTCATAAGCCCTTCATCCTTCTTTGCTAATGGTTTACAATACAGAACAATTTAACTGTATATACTGATGTAAATCTTGTCACCTTCTTGGTGAATTATATAAAATAATTCATAGCGAAGAACTCATGGAAGGGTTTTTAAGGCTGCAATTCATCTTCTCTTTTCCATTACTCCGAGCAAGAATAAATGCCAGATACAAATTTGGCTTTTTCCTTCAGAAAGGAAAAAATGTAGCTATTTAATACCTGAAACCAGTCATTCCTCTGTGTTCATAAATTGGACTGTATAAGCTCTGAGGAAGGTGTGTTAGCCCAGAATCCCTTCACTGAAACCAATGGAACTACAGACAGAATAATTTACATTGTTTCCTAAGTCCCAGCTGGTCAATAATACCAAAATAATTACAGATGAACCCAGCTTCATATCAATTTTTAAACTTATTCCCCATTCAGTTTTCACATCAAGTCTAATCTCTTGATGCCTGTACACTTGGAAACGGGTATTGGATAGTTGGATGGGGAACTGCCCCTTGTCCCATCTGTCCCTGGGATGGGCTGTGGGAGCTGCAGCCCCTTGGGAGTGGGGAGTCCTGCCCTGTGCTCCCTCTCTGCTCACTGGGTGCACAGGGTTGGCATTGGCACCACAGACTGGCACCCACTTCCCTCAAGTGGCCACCACGGCTACAACAGGAGTGACCCTGCAGATTCCCCAGGCTGGGAAGAAGCAGTTCTGTAATCTTTACATCCTTGGAGTTATTTGGAAAGCTTCCAGGCTTCTTTTAAAGGACTCATGTTTTATTTGACTTGTATTTTCCCATCTCTGGTTGCCAACACAAGTCCACAGGGTGGCTGATTTGCACGTAAGGTCTGATATTGAAAAACAGGCACTGAAGCAAGAATTGGGGATTTAAATGGTCCAATTTAGGCATATGAAATAAAAACTTCCATACATTTTTTCACAACCTCACCACCCAAAAGTGAGATTCAGATATCCATTGAGGTGGCCACATCTGAGAAACTGGCACTCGAAACATATACAAGCTCATTAAGTACGCAATTATGGTCACCTAATCATGGTATTGCACACAGGGGCAATTGCTTGGATTTCCTGTGGGGAAAAATGAGCAGGAGTTCACTGTGGAACAGGAGAACATTCAAACTTTATGCAGCTGTACTTGCATGCACAAAAGGCACAAAAAGTCCTTGATGTGGGGCATCTGTGTTAAACCCAGAAAGGCAGAGCCCCAGAAACTCAGGTATTAGGAGTTAACATTAGAATAGCATGACTTTTCAAATCCCTCCTTGTACTGTCACTTTAAATGTTTTATTGATTAAGGCCTAGATTACTTAACCTAAAGCCCTATATTTATATTTAGCCAAGGTAAGTTATGAGTCACAAGTAATCCTTTTGATCCAGGGGTTGCCATGGGTCACCAGAGAAATGAGTTGAGTTATAATATCCCAGCAAACTAGCTGTGTGTACGGAAGAATAAATTAAATAAACTCCCCTTTGGAGAGTCTCAGTGATTCCTTACTCTGGTTCTGTTTAACCAGAAAATGTTGTGTTTGTTTTCTTTTCTCCCCCCCCATCTAAAACTGAAATACATTTGTGATGACAGATCCAAATGCAGTCAGTGATGTTTGTAGCCAGCTGAATTATCTTTCCACTCAGGGTGTCAGCACTCCGGTCCTGAGCACAGAACTGAAGTCTTTAAAAACACATGTGAGTGAATTTGACTCAGGTGAGTTCTCTGTGTTGAACACCAAGTTGAAGTGGCATTACCCAGGTGTGTTTGCATCTGATGGATCAGCTCTGCTGGTTATTACTCCAGCTGATCTTCATCACCTTCAGAACCCGTGAAATGCAAGGCTGGGGCTGAGTGTTCCCCTGGGTGTGCAGCCCAAGTCTGGCTGCAGTGCAATGAGTTATTTCAGTTCTCAGGCAGGCTGAGCTTGCAGACCCTGATGAGAAGAGGTAATATTTTTTTCTTTCTTGATTTTTATAGTCTTGGATCTTGTTAAACAGAGTGGTGAGTACCCACATCTCCCTTGAAATCCTGCAGGCCTGGGTTTGCATTAGCATCTCTGCCTCCCAGGGACCGCTGCCCTGTGGGATGGGACACAGGGGGACAGGACTGAAGTCTCTGCATTCCCTGGGGAAGGACACACAGTTCCTCCAGAGCCTGCACAAAGCTGTGCTTGCAAGTTCTCCCTCTGGACACACAGGAAATTTTGCCTAACACTGGCCTGCTGGGAGACCTTGAGCTTTAGAGCAGACACGGCCCAAGTCATAGGTCTGAATCCACTTTGAACTGAAATTGGTATCATAAAGTAGCAGAGCCTTTTGCTTTGTTTGCTTTCTTTGGTGTGGTTTATTTTTAAAATGTATGCATATTTCCAAGAAGCATCTTGAAAATTTATTTTTATTGTGGAAATGGAATGTTTCTTGGCTTTCTGTGAGTCTGTTGGTGTGGGCTGATGTCCTAGATCAAGTTAGTGTCAGCAGTTGCATACCAAACTCATGTAGAGATTGAAACAGATGTGCCTTCCCATCCAGAGCAGGTAGACCTTGTCCATGTGAAGCTCGATGACCACAGGCCCAGGAGACTGTTCATTGAATTTTTCTGACATGAACCTACTGGGGTTTACTGGGCTTGCTCAAAAGATGAGATACCTCACAGTCGTCAGAAAACACATGATGAGTCCCAGATGTTCAATGCTCATGGATTACTAAGGAAAGCAAATAGAGGGAACAACTTTTAAGGACCTAAACAAAAAATGTCTGGTCTGTTTTAGGTTCCTAACTTGCCAAGTGAGTGAGTGTCTGTTCATATCCAGAGAAGTGTGGCAGCCCTGGGGCTGTAAACCCATTGCATGGAGAACTCTGTGAGCTGGGACTGTGGATCCCTCACAAACGTGGCAGCTGACTCTGTAATTACTTCAGCCTCTCAGTCTTCTTTTAACAAGTGCTCCAATTTTATAGCAGTAAAACTAGTCATGAAGGAATCTTCATCACAGTAACTGGGGGAGATTGGGAAGGGTGCTGTTTTCAGGGCTTTGAAGTACAAAATTGCCAAAATTTCCATTTTTTATTAAGTTGCTCTTCCATGCATACCAATATGTGGCTGTGTAATTAACTGGGCTTAGCTGCACTTAATCTATAAGGATAACTCAGTGAGAGACTTGACCTCCAGAGATTTCCTGTTTCACAAGTGGCCTGTTTTTGAAACAAGAGGATAAGCAGCAAAGCAGTCCTTTCCCACCCCAGTTCAACATGTGGTTCCATATTGATGGACTCCAGTATCGAGGAATGGAAGGTCCATTTGCTTCCTCTCTTTGTATAGCAAAAGAATTTTCTTATTTATCCCCAGGAATCCAGCTACCCATTTTAATCAAAAGCAGAGTTAGTCTGCAAAAGTGCCCTTCATTTTGCAGAATCTTTTTTCTCCATATTTGATGCTCAGTTGTTGGTCTGCAACCCCCCAGTACCTCCTGCTGACCTACTTCAGTGAAAACCATCCCAAAGCTGAATTCATCTCCTGCAATGTTCAGTTTTACAGGTTAATAGTTTGTAATTTGCTTGAACACACAGGAACTCGTTGGCAATTCATCATTCTGCCTTAGTCCCCTTTGTTGAATAGGCAGGTCCCAGTAAAGTTGACCTTTGCACGGGTTTAATGTTTCCCCTTCACACCTTCAAGGCTGAGGAGTTTGGCTGACATCAATAATTAATTTTTGAACAAATAGGGCACACCTTTTCCTATGGTTCCTCTCAAAGGAATGAGTCTTTGTGCATCACAAAGGCATGTCATGAACGGGGGAGTCCAAAGGACATCAATGGGGATCAAAGTCTAAGACTGAGCCTGTCTCAGAGTATTTGTTAGAGCTGTGTCACCTCTGCTGGGCTGTCACGTCCTTCAGGGTGCCACAGACTAGACAGAAAGGTCCATGAGTGCACTACAAAGCTCAATATATTTGAGGCAGGTTGGACCCGCTGCACTGGGCAAATCTAAATAGTGGCTTTGGCCACATGCAATAACCACAATGGGTCGTTCTGAGAGCAGGGTCACTACAATTGACTGAGAAAAATTAAGGGGAAAAAAACCCTTCAGATTCTGCCCAAGCAAAAAGTGCCCAGGGCCAAAAGAGGGCATGATGTGAAAAATCTGATCTGAATGGAAGGTGTTGGGTTGCTGTTGCAGGGCCGTGAGAGCACTGGAACATTGCACCAGGTCATGTCCCTTTTCCTCCTTTCCAAGCAATGTAGGTGAGATGTAAGTCAGCCAAATGAAAGAGAAACTCAGGCTGCAGTGACAGTCTGGTGGGAATGAAACACTCCCATAAAATGGTGGAGAAAAGGGGAGATGATTCATTAAAACAGAACATTTATCTCTGCTGGTATGGCTGACCATTGCTCATTGGTCATTTATTGACCTGAACTGGTCACCAGTATTGTCACAAACAGCTTTATACTCCTGCAGACAGAAGAGGTTATTGTGAGAGTCAATGAGGCAAGCTTGGAAAAAACCTTTGCTAAGTCTGCTTTGTCAGCTTTGCTGTGTGCATCAGCATTTGCTGGCAACTAAGAAAAAGAACAGTTAAAAACTAGTAAGTCATTAATGTGGACAAGTATTCTGCCTCATGTTTTGCTTGCTGGGTATTTGTTATTAGAATTTCTTAGCAAGGCCATTCAGACTAGACATCCAGGATACTTCTAGCCATTATTATTATTGTTGTTATTATTCCTCTATTTCTGTATATAAAGCGTCTTTTAAAGAGCCACTTGAAACTTTGGGTAATCAGCCATCCCCAGTGCCTTCAGCTTACAGAGTCCCATGACCTGAATCCCAAACCACGTTGGCCATGACTCGACCTTGCAGGAGACTGATGTGGGGAGAAGGAGGAATCTGGACAACAGGTGCTCTGTCACAATCCCTCTGCCTTTGAGGGCAGCGTAACTTACAGTGCCATTTGTATTGCAACATAAATCAGGGCTGCCTCAAGCTCCACATAATTCCTCTGGTGCAGAGGCTGCAGTTCATGTGATACGGTGGGGGCTGAGGGTGCAACAGATGCTGGTGAAGAAATGAGGTGACAAGTGACGAGGCCTCCATGGCTCCAGACTCCAAAAAGAAGTGACTATTCTGAGAGTGGCAACTCCTCCCCAGAAGAGAGGCAAAGGGAAGGTTTGGGGAAGGTCTCTCAGTTGCAGAAGGGGGTACAGAGATGCTGTAGAACAGTCCACCTGGCCCGTGAGAAGATGGTAAAACTCTGAATCAAACCAGAGGCAAACTGAGGTGAATGAGGTGTGTCCTTGTGCGTGCAGGGGGGAGGAGGATTGGCTTTGCTTTGACAGATGGCACTGTGGCCTTTCTGTCACGTGTAGGAAGGAATCATTGGTGTGTTTGGATTTGCAGGAGTGTTTCCAAATGTGCAGGTGTAACATGATGGGCCCATCAGGGAGAGGCTCAGTGAATCCTATTGCAGGGGCTATTTATTTCAGCCTCCATGTGCAGGAAGCAAGAGAAGCTTTCCAGGTGGAAGGAGCCTGGGTTGAACAGCCTCTGGGAGGAACTGCAGGCAGGTCTGGTGAGGAGATCTGGGTATTACATCATTATGAGATTCCATCTCCATAAATCTGGATTGTAGCAGAGGGATCCATGTGACTGGGCAGTGTCTGTGGCTGCTTAGCAGGGGTGAAAGAAAGGCATTTGCTTCTAAATTCTGCTTCATGGTTCCCTCTTTTCAGAGAATCTGTGTGAGTTTGTAAGTGCTCAGCTCCTGCAGAAATCCCATCACCTTCATTCCAAGGATGAGCTGGAGCACTTTCTCCCCTTATGTGTAACTCTGAGGTGCCCAAGTCTTCTTGCACAGCCAACTCAGCATGAACCCAGACCACGCTGGCCACTTACAATGCCTCAGATCCCAGTGGGAGGAATTCAGCCATCTTCATTCTCTTGACTTGAGTACGACAATGCAGCTGTGCCATGAGCCCCTGTGAGCCAGGGGGCAGAAAATCCCCCTGAATTTTGCTGTCATGGTGTTTTGACCTCATTCTGGGGTAACTCCTGTATATGCTGTAATGTCCAGACACCCAAAAAGCAGCAAAGATTGATATTTCATGGCCATTGTAGGACAAAACTCAAACATATGGACACAGGGTGGAGGTGGGATGTGGTTCTCATCCAGTCATACTCTTTAAGTAATGTTCTTGTCATAAAACTCTGAAAAAATGGGAGTCACCTGGCAGTAGAACAGATGTCACTGTTCTTCAACCAAACTTCACTTCTAATCCTCTTTTTTGTGTGTGTTTGAGGCACTGTAACAAAAAAAAAAAGAGGGAAAAGAAAGTCTGGGAGAAATGTGGATCTTTGCACATACACGAAGAGGCACCACAGTGGAAAGAGCTGCTGGGCTTTGAGGAGCTGGCAGGCTTGGAAGCTTGCAGGCAGCTTCTCCTTTTACTGGGGCTTGGAAAATTCATTAGGCCTGAAAATTGCCAGATTTCCTCCAAAGGGAAGGGAGAAGGGTCATGTGAAGTTTGGAGAAAATTCAAACTGCCTTTTTTTTTTTTTTGTAATTTGCAGATTGTGAAAAAATGACCTGAGCATCCACTTGTAAAATTTTGTCAAACATTAATATTGGGTGGGGTGGATCCAGCCAGGAGATACAGTGATGAAGTGCTGGACCTGGGCAGTTTCCACTGGCATGATCTTCTGGAACCCAGACTGGGTTTTAAAGCTCCCCTCAGGAGCACAGCTGGCCACTGGTGCTCATTCTGTTCTGCTGCCTCATCCACACTAATCCACACGTGCAGCAGCACCCCAGTTATTTATAGCTGACTTGCATTCATAGAATAGAATCATAGAATTGATTGGGTTGGAAAAGACCTCTGAGATCATCAAGTCCAACCCTTGATCCAACCCCACTGTGATCACCAGCCCAGGGCATGGAGTGGGACACGGAGTGCCCTGGGCTGGTGATCACAGTGGGGTTGGATCAAGATGTGGTGGATTCTCACTCAGTGCCACATCCATAGAATCACAGAATGGATTGGGTTGGAAAAGACCTCTGAAATCATCAAGTCCAACCCTTGGGCCAACTCCAGCCCCTTTACCAGATCATGGCACTCAGTGCCATGGCCAATCTCAGGTTAAAAACCTCCAGGGATGGGGAATCCACCCGCTCTCTGGGCAGCCCATTCCAATCCCTCAGCACTCTCTCTGCAAAGAATTTTTTTCTGCTCTCCAAGTTCAATTTCCCCTGGCAGAGCTTGAGCCCCCCGTGCCCCCTTGTCCTATTGCTGAGTGCCTGGGAGAAGAGACCAACCCCCACCTGGCCACAACTTCCCTTTTCAGGTAGACATTCAAAAGCTGATTGGGCATCAGAAGGTGCAGAAGGCAGCCTGGAGGATGCCCAAGGCAGAGGGATGTGCAGAGTGTGCATCCAAAGAGTGACGGCACGAGTCAGAGCAAGGAGCAGGTTGATAATGAGTTCTGAAAGCCAGGATTTGTTGGCCTCTGCTTAACCAAATGAAAGAGCGAGGTAGAGTGCAATTAGGAGGATTACTGTGAGCTCACAACTCCTCCCCAGCTCCTGAGAGGGTGGTTTGTTCAACTGACCTTTTCTTGGGCTGGGCTTGAAAGATATAAATTAGCTCATAATGCACAAATATTTTCATTTAATAAAACTGCCCCCAAATTTGTTTGGAGTTCCCAGGCTCCTCAGGAGAAAAAGAAAGGGAGCTATTATGTTCTACAAAAACAATGATATTTTACCCTCTGTATTTACTCTTCCAATAGAAAATCTGCACTCAGCCAAGGTCCCTATCACAGCAACACTTGGCACTCCCACCCTGCTACCACATGCCCTTACAGGCACCCAAATACTCTCAAAAGGCACTTTACTTTGTTCACCAGTCAGTGCTTTGCCTTCCCTGCAGTAAAATAACTACCCCAAAGTCTTACTGGCAGATAAACCCTCTATGGGTCCCTTCCAACTCAGAATATTCTGTGATTCTGTAAAGTTAAAAATAAATGGAGAGGAACAGAAAACCATTCAAAGTTGCAGATATGGAACCCAGGAGCTGCTGGAGCAGCATTTTGGGCAATCCCACAAGTGCATTGGAAGTAGGAAGGTGGGGCAGGAGCTCTTGGTACCAGCAGCTGGTGGAGCCTGGGCATGCCTGCTGACCATTGTAGGAGGGCAGAACCTGGCCAACAACTGGAGCAACGTGGAGACTCTTTGAAAAGTCCCTAAAATATCCACTTTCCTTTGAAACCTCCCCCATGTGGTTTGCCTGAGTACCAAGCAACTTAATTGTTGGATGCATTTAAGTAATATTAAACTCTGCCTTTCCCCCTTCATGTTCAAAGGGAAGGAGCCTGTATCGGGGCGATTCATTTTTAAAAGCCTTTTAAAAGTTCTCTTTGGCAACACCTCTTTGAAGTCTAATCCAATCTGCAATATCTGTCTTCTGAGTTAATCCCAATTTTTTCGGGACAACCAGCAAAGTTACATAAAGACCTTCCAAAGAACAACAGGAGTGCAAAGCCCAATACAGGGAAACCTCCTGACAGGGGGGACAATCCCGGTACTTACAGCAGCAGAAACCCCCAGTTACTCTGCCAGGGGGTTGACCAGCCCTCCTGGAAACCAATTTACTTCCCAGTTTTCCTGGGTTTATTCTGTATTTACCACTCAAACTGAGATTTAGGTTTAAAATGCTAATTTTTAATAAGGCAGCAGTTTTATTTTAGAAGCTTCCAGGAACTGGTTCTGGTTTGTGTTCATTGCAGGACTTTACAGCTTTCTCAGGCTCTCAAGACCTTCCATGTGCATTTTCTAAGCACCTTCCTTCACAGTCTGTGCTGTATTATGTGTGATCCCCAAAGAGTGAAACTAGGGACTCTTTATGATACAAAGGAAAGCACTGGATAAAAAAAAAATAGTGGAGAGACCCTTAAATGGAAGATCCATAAGTGTAAATGAAATTCTGGGTTGCTCAACCAATTCTTAAATATCACAAATAAAAAGGTGTTTAAGGTTGGCAGACAAAGCCCCCTGGAAAAAGCCAACCTGGAACTATGAGGTAAACTTTGAAACACGGTGTGAGTTATTCATAGAACAGCTTCTCAAGGGACATGGGAGAGCCTCCATCCCCTGAACTCTGATTGTCCATTAGGATTTTCCTCACCTTTGTCCAGCCAACCCTCCCAAACTGCAGTTCTGTGTGCCACAGGGTTAATCCTGCCCACCTCCCTCAGCTGCCAACCACCCTCTTTGCTCAGACCAACAAAGACTGACATAATTACACACCACAGAGAGGGTTTTCTCAGCCTGTGCTGGGTTTGACATTGGCTGTTTCTACAAGGGCTTCTGTGCCCTGGAGCTGCTCCATTGTTCTCCAAGAACACTTGGGCTGAAGGAGAAGCCTCTCCTGTTCTCACAGACTCTGCCTCTCCCTTTCTTTGGAAAAATCCATTCAGTGTCTCAGCCACGTGTTGTGGAGGTTTTTGTGTTGCAGGAACCTTTGACTGGAGTGAAGAGAAGGGCAGCCCCTGTTACTTGTGTGACCCTCAGGGCCCTCAACATGGGCAACTCCTCACCCTGTGCCAGTGCCAATCTGCCAGACTGAGCTGGGAAAGGCTTTATAATGAGGTTCCCCCCAAAACTAAACTATGTTTCTGCTTCTTTGACACCAGGAAATCCCCTGGGCAGAAGCAGGGTCCATTCTGAGCTGTTTTGGGGTTGCCCATCAGGCTTTATGTCCCTGGCTGGTGCATGCAGGGATTTGTTCCACTCCTGAGCCAGCTTTTCCGTGCTCCAACTGCTTTGCAGGCCCTCCCTCATGTGGCACAGGTGTTGTGCATTAGAACTCATTTTTCACTCTCAGGGCTGTAAGGAGATAGGGCAGCACCACTTATTATTGTCTTCTTGTATTTTATTTTTACAAATGATCTGTGCTGGTGTTCACAGTTCGCTGATGGCTCGTTTGTACCACGAACGGGATTGATATGTCTGGTAATAAGACCCAGCAGATTTACTGCACAATTGGCAACATTAAAGAGCCCTGAGCCATCAGCCAGAGCCCAGAAGAGATGAGGGAGGTTGGTATTGCAGCTACAATAAACTTCTCCAATGTCCTTCTCAGCGTTCATTTGGATGCTGTTCAGTGTCTTTGGCCAGGGAACAGAAACCTGTTTCCATCTGAATTATTTCCCTTTTTGTTGTGTGCATCTATGCACATACATGTGCCTGTGTGTTCCCTTCCAGCCTGGAATATTCTGTGATTCTGGTTCTGTGTATCTGAGTTTAAATACATGTATATATAAATATACAGATATACATATATATACACACACATATATATATGTATCTATATATATGTGTGTGTGTGTATATGTGTGTATATATGTGTGTATATATGTGTATATATATGTATATACATATATTTATATACATGTATATGTATGTATCTACCCCTGGAATATTTCTGACTTCAAGAACCTCTCCCATGTCATTCCATCTGTTCCCTTTTACTGATTTAAAAGACATATTTAGTGAAGGCAGTTGATTTCCCCTTGTTCTCTTTCCTGGAGGTGTGCTGTGGGTCTGCAAGAGAAAATGTACTAAAAAATGCCTGTTTATGAGACAGGGACATGAGTGTTGCAAACAGAAAATTGTGATGTGTGGAGCTGATCAAATCTTGCGCAAAAATGTGGTTGCAAACAAAATTTCCATTGAGAGTGACTTGTTGGCAAGAAATAACACATAAAATTTTCACTTTTAAGCCGATACATTTTGATGCCCAGGTTTTCCTTTTCCAGAAAAAAGATCAAGTTTTTAGCAGGAGGCAAATGCTGCCCATAAAATGACCACATCCCCTGTGGTAAATGTCTGTGCCATTGTCATTCCCTCCTCTAAACTCCCAGGGAGGTTTTCCCCAAATCCAAATACCTCCAGTTACGATTTTCTTCCCTCCTGGCTGCAGAAATCCTGGCCTTGAGCAAAAAGCAGAGGAAGTGTTTGGGCAAAAAGAATTGCTCTGCCTTTACCCGAGTCCTATTTCCAAGGACTCTGAAGCAAAAGGAAAGCATCTTATTCTTTTAATTTTAAACTGAAAACTGAGATTCTGCTTCACATTTCTGGGTCTTCTCTGCCAAGAAAAGAAGTTAGGAAGGCCAGTGGCTTTGCAGACCTACAAAATTCACCCTGAGCTGCTCTGAAAATAAACAGCATCCAAACTAGATAGTTTTGCTGAAATATAACCCTGCAGTAATAAAACAAATGACTAACACTTTCTATTGGTCTACATAGCACAGTACATGAAACATATATGTAAGCAAGTCAAGATGGATGAGTCATCTTGACTTAATAAAGCTTACAAATACTTGCTAAATATTTGAGAAGTCACATGCCAGGAGCCTTCATCACTTGTTTTGTTAGACTCCTGCTTTGCCAAGTCAAAACAGTCAGAAATCATAAAAAATAATCCCCACAATCTGTCTGAAAATGCAGTTTTCTCGCATTATTTTTCTTGGTTTACAGCAGCGAGTCCTTCACTCTGCCATCAAAATTTTGCAATAGAAAGCATGACTTCCTCTTCATAAGGTAAGCAAATGTTTTGCATTTATCAAGTTCCCAGAGCCTAAATGGAGATAGAGAGTCAGCAGACCTCACATGTTTATGTTTCTCTACTGGAAATGAGCCACGGGAAGTTGCAGTTAAAAGGCTGCGGTGTCTGGGGGTTCAAGGGACACAATGGGCTTCAATGACTTCAACATTGCTGAACATCTGAAGCTCTGTTTGCCTTAAATGTGAATTTGAAGTGCTCAGAACCTCTGCAAGCAGGGCTGGGAACCAGAAGATTGCTTTTATTTATGAAACCCACTGTTGGTTCACAACCTTGTTTTCCTATTTAAAAAGTAATAATTGCCCTCACCCGTGCACCCAACCAACCAAACCCCATCCAGCCTAGAGCTTCTCCTACATCTGGGTTTCTCTGGACACATTTCTGGGTTTCTCTGGACACATTTCCCCCCTTCTCCTGGAAATCTTGTCTGAGTTCAATTTGGAAATTGTTTTTTTTTTTTTTAGGAGGGGATGTGCAGATGTTTGGCAATGCAGAGGGGTTGTTGTGCCAGTTAAGCTGCTGGCCACCCTGAAATCTCAGCTCTGTCCATTGTCCATGAGCACATCAAAGCCACCAGGGATGTGCAGTGAGATAAGTGCTGTGGGGGGAGTCAGACCTGCTGCTCAGGAGCTGCACTAGTGATAAACATGATGTGTTCAAGGCACGGTGGGTTTTCTGTACCAATGCACTCACACAGGGGCTGAGGCTTCCCACAAATGTCAGGCTCTTTAAATACACCATAAAGTGGAAACCTCCATTGGTTGCTGGAAAGAAATACTGCAAGATAACCCCAGAGTGCATGGAAAGTCCACACAGGTAACAAGAAAAACTTGTTACTTTGAACAAAAGCGGGGAATAGAAGTGGACAGGTGGAAGGATTGAAGTTTCAGAGCCAATTTCCCCCCAAGTCACCTGTGCAGGTTGAACCTGTAACTCTCTGAGCAGAAATGTAATAACCAACAGTGCAAAAGGCTGCTCTTCCCTTGCCATAAACCAGAGCTCAGGTGTGGCCCTTTGGCAACAGAGAGATTGAATGTCACTGGAACAAAACAAGGGATGGAAAGGGCTAAATGTTACCCACTGAGTTGCTGGGGAATTAAATCAGACTAATTGCCCGCGATGGATAAAATTTCTCCTGCTACCTGGCGTTGTGTTTCCCTTGCCATGGAAGGCTCAGTGCAGCTTGAGCTCTGCTCTACATGCTCAGAGCTGGGAGGGGCTGTGCTCTGCTCTGCTCTGCTCAGCCAGAGTCCTGCACTTATAAACAGGAAGAAATAGCATTTGGCTTTGACTTAAATTTGTGTCCCAGAGCCTTCCTGCCATCACAATCCATCATTGGTCTCCGACACGGAGGGGGAACCGCAGCATTACTGGAAAAAGGAGAGAAGTTGCTCCTTTTAGGAGCAGTTTTGTTCCAGCTCAGCCTCATTGCCTTGCAACAGCAGGCTCCTGAACTCCAGCTGTGACTCTGGAACTCAAATTTGGGCCTGACTGATCAGCTTTCCCATCAGTGTATCCGACAATAACATCTGAATCACCTTTCATCATGGAGATTGCAGTTTGTCCCACATGGCACATCTTTTTCTCTGCCATCTGCAAGTGAAGGTGGCACAGACAAAAAAAAACTCATACAAACAAAAAGATTTAAGGTGTGAATCTATATGATTATGGAGAAATTTGTCTGAGCAGTGTACAGGGCAGTACTGGAGCCTGGTGGAGAACAATATCAGCCAAACAATTCACCGAGGGCAAATCATAAATCCCGTTCTATCTGTTTTCTCTCAGAGTGTCACTTTGCTCAACATCTTCTGTCCATTTGCATTGCACCCTAAAGGAGGCCACTAATTATGAATTAAAACTAATCCCCATGCCCTGCTCTTTGTGGTGCACACAGAGAGAAGATGCCCAAAGTGAAGCAACCTGTAACTAGAGGAAAATGCATTGACCAAGTGAATTTTTTCCCCAGGGTTAAATGAGTTGCTCACCAGTGACATTTTCCTGGGGGGTTACAGGCACCCCATGACTGGGCTGATCTGCTCCACCTTTTTGAAGGCTGTTTTCAAACACCTCTTTTCAAGCAGCCAATGACTGATACAAACAGAGTCACTTCATTCTATGCATTTTGGTGGATTTGAGGCTCTGAAGGAAGAAGTATAAATTTGTGGGATTTTTTAATTTTTCAAATCAAAACAGGAGTACTAGGGATGCAAACAGCATAACTCTAGTCCCTGAGACCTTGAAGCTTTTCACCACATGTGGGGTCTGTAGTGCACAAATCAGTTTTTTCTCAAGGGGTTACTGACTGCCTTCCTTGAGGGAGATGGCCAGGGGTACAGAGATCTCTGCTAGTCACACCTGTACAAAGCCAAGTTATATTGAAGGAAATTGTGACTGGTATATTTGTGGATAATGCACAGTTTTTAATGTATTTTTTTGTGAAATAATGCAAATTGCAAGTACATATTAGAAGTCACCATTGCCTTAACCTGTGGTGGGCTCTTAAGTGAATCCTTTCTCTGAACCCACTGCTACTGCCTGAGTTCTTGTTACCTTCCCAAATCCTTGCCTCAGGCCCTTTCAAAGTTCATGTTTCTGTATCAGTGGTTACATGGTGCATTATCTCCTTTTAGCTGTAAAATCTCACAGGTGGGAATGCACAAACCCAACAGAAATGCAGCAGTTTCAGCACTGTTGGCTCTGCCAGTGGAAGGGGCTTTGGACAGTTGTGGATGTGAAACAAAACCAACAGAAAGCTCTTTTACAACCTCTTTAAATAACTGAGGTTTAATTAACACAGGTCTTGGGGAGGAGGGGAAATGAGTATCTTTAAAAAAACCACTGTACTCTAAATATCTGTGGTTCATTTCCCACAAAGTTGACATTAACAACAACAATAATAATAACGTCGTCATCATCATCATCATCATCATCATCATTTAAAGGCCCTTGTATATCAGTGCACACTCCCAAAATATCCAGAATATTTTGATATTTGATATAATGATATTCTCTTAATATCATTAACAGAAACCTCATATGAGCATGAATGGGGATTTTAGCACAAAGCCCAGAAAAAAAGGACAATTTTTGTACTGGATCTTCCATCTGACTGGGATCAGCTGGGAAAAGACACAAAGACATTGTTTCTGTCCATCTGCAGGAAGGTTTCAACCTCCCAAGAACATGGTGCTGCTTGTGTGAGGAAGGGGAAAAAAGCTCCAATGTTTGGGCCTCTTGGAGAAAAAAGGAACTGTGTTCTTGCTTGGTGCAGTGCCTGCTTTGCAGCAGTCTGGGACACCAATTCCAACATCTTCAGTCATTGTGGAAAAGCTTGAGGAGAGGGGGTGGATTCCCCATCCCTGGAGGTTTTTAACCTGAACTTGGCCGTGGCACTGAGTGCCATGATCTGGTAAAGGGACTGGAGTTGGCCCAAGGGTTGGACTTGATGATCTGGAAGGTCTTTTCCAACCCAATCCATTCTATGATTCTATGATGCAGACAGTTATTAAGTCATTTCTCTGTTGCAACAGAAGATTAGGAAGGGTTTGATCTTCACTCAGGGTAGGACTTTGTCTTTACTCATAAAAGCTTCACTTTGAACTTGCAGGGGCTCCCAACCTGGGGCTGGATGGCACCCCCAGCCCTCCCTGTGGAACCCTGAGAGGGCTTTTCCCTGTGGACCTTGCCATGAACCATCCAGCCCAAGGGGCAGAGGTGGCTCCCCTCCTCTTCCCCCACCTCCCTTATTTCTAATTCCCTCAGGGACTGGACTGTGGTTCTCCTGGGCCCCAGAAAGTCCTGGCTGCTCCCAGGGCAGACCTTTCCCTCCACACCATCCCTTGGTGCTGCTGCTTCCCAGCATCTCCCTCTGGAGCTGATGCAGAGGCTGCTCCCTGGACCACCTGGGGGTTTCTCTTCCCACCCCAACGTGGAGAAGGTCACATGTGGGGGGGTGAAAAAAGCAAACCCCCCTCTTGGGAATTCCTTCTGGGAAATGTTCAGGAACACAAAAAAGCTAAACAGGATGATCCCACAGCAAAACAAACTCCACACAGCAATTTATAAAGTGATTCTGGAATTCTTTTGTCCCTGTTGGCTGCTTGCAAGGAAACTGGTCAGTAATACATATCAGTGACAATAACTTCACTCTATTACATTTTTAACTACTGAAATTCAGAGGCCAAACCAAGGAGGGCAAGATTTATCCAATTAGTTATTTATTAGTGTTGAAATTTTAATGAATAGGACTCTCTGTTACTGGAATATTGAAATGGCATTTTCCCCCTTTTTGACAGTCTCTGCCTTGGTGTCTCCTCACTTCATAAACAGGGACACATCAAAGATTTTACACCACTGTAAAAGGCTCTGAAATACAACTCAGTGCTCCTATATGCCTCTTTCCCTACCATTTTCAGAATATGGAACTTATTTTCTTTTTTGGGTATCTTAAAGGACTTAGCACCCCTTCCTCTTTAGCAATCTTCTTTGCCTTTGCTCTGCACTATGGTCCTCCTAATAAAACAAAATATTCAGACTCCCATTTTACAAGCTTTTAAAAGAACCCCAGACTCCAGTGACTTGGTAAAACCTCTTTTTTTAACCAAAGCTTAGGAAAAAAAAAGGAGTAGATAACTTGGGAATGTGTGGCATTCTTATTTGCCTCAAAAGCCTTTGATTTGACAGTATTTGCAACCACATTTTGTCCTCAGTGGTTCAAGACAAGCAGTAACTGCATTTGCTTATCTGGGGCTGTGCAGCAGCTTGGTGGGAATAATTTTCTTTACATAAAATCTAAGAGATTTCATCAGCAAAATGTAATTTTTAATTGCACTCAGAAAACTGAGGAGCTCTGGCAGTTTTTGTATGAAGATGGGGGGAATGGTATATTTTTAATTCAATTTTGAAATCTTTCTTGGGTGTGTTTGTGAGAAAAATCTTTAGTTGGGCCTGAAGGGAGAATATTTTGTCACTGTAACAGTATTAGAATATTATAATATTATAACAGTATTATAATATAATATTATAATAATATTATTATAATATTATAATAACTATTATATTATAATATTATTATAATATATTATAATATTATAATAATAATTATTATAACCTGATATTCAGGTTTTTACTTCAAATTCATTTAAGTCTCTTCTACTTAGAGTTTTGCAAGTCTTTAAGATGATTTCAGAGAATTCAGAGTCAGGTCCTAAAACTCTTCAAATGAACTGAAAGTTCAAAATCAAGCAAAAAAAAAAATCCACAAAATCCAGTGACTACATGACATTGAAAGTACATTTCCCATTTTCCAAAATCTGTCTAAGCCCTTTCTAAAAATCTTTCCATTATTTTGTTCCTGGAGTGTTTGATTTCCACAAATTAAAATGAGTAATTTCAAACCATGGGAGCTGGTTGTTTTCATAGAGCAATTTCCTCCAGTCCTACATTTCTTAAGTCAGTAAAAATTAAAAAACCTGTCAGTAAAAATTAAGTAACTTGTCAGTAAAAGTTAAAACCCCTGCCATTAGCTGATTATGTTTATCTTATTTATTCTGCACCTACAAACAAATAAGCTTTATTTTCACAATAAAAGAAGGGAAGAGGTTTTGAGCAAAGGAAATGCTTTTTCTCTGCATCAACAGAAATAACAGGCAGAGAAAAAAGCTTTAATATCAGTGGTGGATCATAAGACTCTGCTCATGTCGGTCTGTGCAGCTGAATTCTATGAGAGCAGCTTGCTGGGCTGCAGGTTTTTATTGAAATGCCTATTGAGTAAAACATAATTCATGCTGCTGCTCACCCTTAAAACAGGAAATAATATACCCATTTAACTTAATCACAATTTATATTACATGTGCATATTTCTAAACAAGTGCTGTAGATGGAGAGTTTGGTAGCAATAATATTTATGAATTACACTTTTAGTTAGCAAAGGAAAATGTGTGACCTCTTACATTTTGTTTGACATTTGAATTTGGTCTCCAGTATATGTGACATGGGTGATGGATGCTTATTAACACAGTGTATAAACAGGAAATGCTTCTAAGCTGACCATTTATTAGTGCAGTATGTGTGCAAACTGAAATTTGAATTTTAGCTGCAGTGTTCTCCTCTGATGACTGCAGAGCTGAGAGAAAAGGTGAGTTTCTTTTATTTTTTGTTGTTTTTTT
>VWZD01002671.1:0-10004 GCA_013396695.1 Sakesphorus luctuosus
TCCTACAATTCTCACTCTTTGCCATAGAGTAAATATCAGTATTCTATCTAGTCAAATACATTGGCCAGGCATTCCTTTGACTTTTAGCCAAACATTTCAAAAGTGAGGCATTGCAAAATGAGCTTTTTTTGTAAACTAGGGGAGCTTCAAAGCCTTGGAGAGTGCAATTTTGAAAATAAACAGAATAAGGATCTTAACATCAAAAAAATTTAAAATGTTTAATTTCTTGTTTTAAACAGGCTCTTTCATTTAACTGTGCAAGTAGGAAGACCTATATCAAAATTACTGTTTATTTTTCATTTTCTACTTTTGCATATACTCAATTATAGTTTTTCAAATTAAATGTTTTCCCTGTAACTTTTCATTTAAACATGAAAGACCTTAGAATGTTCTACAATAGTTTGAGTCAATGTAAAGTTGTTTAGTAAATGACTTGGAAAGCAATGTAAAATGTAATTGAAGTCCTTTCACTGAAAATTATACCCATGTCTAAGTGTTCTCAACTTGAAGGGTAGATTTATGTGATCAGCACAGAGATTCTTTTCTGACATATTCTAATAATTTTATGGCTTTTTTCAGAAATTCTAAACAAAACAGGCTATCCCTTTTTAGACTGAGTAGTCATGATTTTTTTATATCATGATTTTCATAATTGTTACTTCAATGAATTCTTGGTTAGTTCTCTACACAGTTATTAGTTACCTGTCAGTAAGAAAAAATATAATTAAAAGCAAATGCAAGTAGCAAATACATGGAGAATATATCACTATTGTTAAATATTATTTTAATACTAATATTAAATACTATTCAAGGTGATGATTAAATAAAAAGTTGATGTTAAACTATTGGGAATTAACTTAGTATTCAGATGATATATAGAATTATCAGAGAAATATTTTGGTATCATTTGATCAAGATAGATGAAATCAATTGACTCATAGATTATTATTAAAGTTTCAGGCAGAGAGTATTAATTTTGATGTATACCTTTAATTTATTCTTTCCCTCCTTTAATATTTTCAGTATAGTCAATATTTAAATGAATTATTCACATACTGAGTCAAGTGTAATACTCTGGAATTCCTCATTTGGAACTGACTTCAGTTTTCTTTGCATTCCAACAGCTTTGTACTTTTTGGCTAGAAATAGAAAAAATACAGTATCTGCATGTAACACCATTTTATAAAGTTTACTGATATTTTTAAAACTTTAAGGTGATCAGTTGCAAGTTAGAAATTTGCAACATGGATGAAGTGACTATTAATATGAAGATAAAGGACACAGATCTCGATAGGCTGAGCTAATACAAGCATCTTAAAATCTTATATCTGAAAGTAATTTTGTGTCTATATATTGTAACAGTGGTCATGTTTTTGGTGTATATTGCATAATTTACTAACACTTATACTAATATACCCACTGCTGTCTCAACCTTTATGCTTGTTTTTCCATATCAGTAATAGATGGTGCATAAAAGAACTTGAATCAAATTAGCGGTTTTGTCTATTTCAGCAAGTTTTTCATATAGCTTCACTATCAGGATTCTTCTTGCTTCATTTCCATAGTAAACTGTCTTTCTCATCACAGCTCATTTTATTTAGCCTCTTTCAATCAATTTGCTTCCTTATTTTATGAAGGGTGCTTGTTTTACATTATGAGATTTCTCCTTATTATTTCTATAACATTGCCATGATTGTGATGATACACTGTATAGTACTCCTTATACACAGTTTTGAATATTTGCTTTGATTACTTCCCAAACTGATGATTTTGATGCTCTCTTTTCTAGTATCCACTGGAAATAGCTTCAACTAGGGCTGTTGCTTTCACGATCCTGTTGCTGCAGCTATTCAGAAAAGTTAGGAATACTGAACACTGTACATAATATGAATTCTCTGCTTGTCAGTTCATCATTGAACTGAGTCAAAAATGTCATTATTTCTGCTTATTCCAGTAATTCCTTTGCAACTTCTTGTTAGCTGAGTTACTGGCTCCACTACCCCCTCTAGCTCTACAGTTTTTGCTCCTAGTTCTCTTCTGAGTATTTGAAACCGTAATTTTCATAGCACCAAGAAAATTATTTTAAAAATCTGAATGAACACTACTATTTTGATATTTTGATGTATATTTTAGCTGTTTTAGCTATTGTTGGTGTTTAAAGACGGCATGTAGGCTTGCATCTTGAAAACTAACCACTTATACAGTCAATTAGAACTGTATGAAAAATACTACACAGTTTATCTACATTGAATGGTGCAAGGGCTGATAAAATTCACTTTAATGTGCTCCCTAATAACCAAAAGCAGTATTGATGCAGCTGAATGTTGATGTGGACTCTGATAATTAATCTGCTGCATATTCTAACTGCAGTGTCCATACCTTACTGCTAATCCTGCCTTTGATGCAGCTGTAGTTTTTTCATTCTTTCAGTCAGCAGGCACTCTTTGGGTTGGTGGAGGTGGTTTTAGTCCTATGATAGGAGTCAGATCTAATCCATGCATCGTCACCTCGGCACTAGTTATTCTATAGTCATTAGTACCTAAGCAACTGCTATGAGAGTTTTTGCCATTGGATGTAAGTGTGTGAAGAGAGCAGAGGGAGTTCTGGGTGGGGAGGTTTTAACATGAAAGTCTTGTAGGCAATTTTCTGTGACTGGGTACTGTTTGTACCCATCTGTAGGTTGGCTCAAAACTTATCTTTTCCTAAGAGGAATCCACACAAACATGGCACTTCAGTGCCTGCCATTTCTGTCATTATTGGTAAATACACAATTCTCCCTGGCTTGGAAAGTGCAATGGCCTGTGTACTTTATGGCTGTCTTTGAAACAACAGAAATACTTCTGTACAAGTAGCTTTATATGTGTGTGCATAAGGAAAGGAGAATAATTGCCTCAGATACTAATCTTTCATGCCTGGTTCTTAAAGCTTACCTACAGTGTTACTGCTGCAATAGCACTGGCTTTTTCCCCTTCCTTGCTGTTAGAATTATGGGATGTTGTAGCAAGGAAGTGCTTTTTCCCCTTCCCTTGTCAGGTCATCTTCGTCTACTGTGGTCATGTTAGAAAGCCTTTACTCTCTCAAAGGAAAATTACTTCTTTTCTCTTTATTTCAAGGCCTTTATCCAGCTCAGACTGGTAAATTAGTATGAAGTGCTTGCTCAGAACAAAACTGGAATTATGTGATTTTATTAAATGGGGTTTGCAAAGGCTACTGTAAAAGTGAGGAATGATTTTCAGTCACTTTTTCTGGGCTGTGTTCAAGTTCAGAGAGCTTAAAAGAGCTGTGAACAATAATTGTTTGTTTAATGATTTGGCCACATTTATAAAAACTGCATAACTAAGTTTTCCACTGCTGCTTTGGGTAATTGCTCTAAAACCTCTGTGTTAAAAAGGTAATCATAAAACTGAAGTCTCTTTTTGATAGTACTTTTTGATATTATTTTCTAGTACTTTCCACAGCTCTCTATGGTTGTCATTAAAATAATGACTATGGTGGACATGCAAGCCAAGAATAAAACATAACTGATGGGTGATCACACTGATTAATTTTGTGGTCTTGTTTTTGATTAAAAGCATAGTCTTTCATATAATGCTACTAAATATTCAAACTATTCCTTACTGTAAATTGCAATTTTTTTTAACCTGTATCCCTAGGATTTCAACAGTGGAACATCTGTTTTCTTTCGAGAAAAATATGATAAGCATCTGTTTGCATGGAAGATGTGAATGAAACCAGACCACATTTGTTTGCAGTGTTATGGATTATCTGGTCTTACACTGTTTATGAATAAATCATGCAGGATGGATAGTGCTGGTAACCACCAGAGTATGTTTTATACTTGGTTTAAACCATAAATTTATGTATTTGTGATTTTTCCTGTAGACACTAAAAAAATTTATGTTTTAAATAAAGAATAAGCCTGTTGCATTTCTAGGCCAGTATTTAAGCTCATGGATACCAGAAATTCTTTTAAGCCAAGCCAGGCCCACTGTTAATATGTATGAAAAAGTAGCCTGAGACTTAAACAGAAGGAAAAAAATTACCATGATTTGGAAAACAATACTACAGTATTTTTTTGAATTTGAGAAATAGTGTGCTCTCATGTAAGTGGTTTGTGGCCTAATGTACATGTGGACAGAGTTAAGTTGGTATGTGTGGCCTGGAAGACTCATCTTGCAAAATCCCATGCCTAATTGTGGTACTTATGATCATGAATCCTTTTTCATAGATGGCAAAATATTTTGCATTCAAAAAGCTAAGTGAATATACAAACATCTTTGTGCTTAAAACAGTGGGGAGATGCTCAGGTGTGAAGAGGCCAGTGGTTTGTGTGAGGGTTTGGGATTTATGTCCCCTTGTCCAAAAGTATCTGTACTAATGTGTTTAAGGAGTTCAGGCTGCCTTTGGTCACAACAGGGTCTGTTGGCTCTGCAGTATGAAAGGATGTATTCTGCAGGACAGTGCAGGGGCTGATTTTATGCTCAGTAGCCTACCAATGTCATATGCATGCTTTAATATTGTTGTTGCTCTGTCACTTCTGATAGTCCTTGAAGTCAGCACTGCTGAGCTCAGTGCTTTCAGGATACCGTTACAAAGGCAACCCCGTGAAACTTTAAAATACCTTCTGAGAATATTTAAACTAAATCTTTTGGTGCATATGTAGGCTGAAGTCCAGAATGGACAAAGGATTCCAGTGGAGAAAGTAGATAAAGACTCTAGACCCAATACTAACAACTGGCTTTGTAAAATGTGGGCATCAAGTTCAATGTTTAACTGCTAGAGCTATGCAGTGATTTAAAGCAACTGCTGTCTCTCAGCAATTAGCTGCTGTCTGTCCTTTGATGTGATGCATGTGACTTTATGTGGATGGCATAGCATGTTTTAAGATGTCAAATGTTAAATCAAATACAGATTGTTCATGTGAATGGTGTAAAGATTTAAGGATCGAATGAAATCTCTTAACCATGTATTCATGCCCTTAATCTTAGCCTTAACCTGATGTACCTTTTTATCTACTGGGCTACTATTTCAATTAGATCTCATTGTGGTCTTCCACATCCTTACGAGGGGAAGTGGAGGGGCAGGTACCAATCTCTTCACTCTCTTGACCAGTGGCAGGTCTCAAGGAAGCAGCAGGAAGCAGAGTCAGTGGAGGTGTAGCAGGGACAGGTTTTTCACTCCAGAGGGTCGTTGGACACTGGAACAGGCTTCCCATGGGAGTGGTCACAGCACTAAGCCTGTCTGAATTCAAGAAGTGTTTGAACAATTCTCTCAGGCACATAGTGGGATTTTTGAGGTGTCCCCTGCAGGGCCAGGAGTTGGACCCAG
This sequence comes from Sakesphorus luctuosus, assembly GCA_013396695.1. Lineage (NCBI taxonomy): Eukaryota > Metazoa > Chordata > Aves > Passeriformes > Thamnophilidae > Sakesphorus > Sakesphorus luctuosus. The sequence continues at coordinate 5,329 of VWZD01002671.1, forward strand.
TGATCCTTGTGAGTCCCTTACAACTCAGCATATTCAATGATTCTAAATGTGTCTATATTATGTGTTAGTTAATTGAACTTCTCTATCCAGAAGGAGTTATTTTTTTTTCCTGGCAAGTTGAATCTTTCATCTTTTGCCATGCTTTGGAATACTTTGTAACTTTCTTCTTATGGTTCTGGCTTTGGGTCTTTCACTTTACCACAATTCTTATAATTTGTCTACACAGGCATTCACTTTCAAAACAGATTGAGTGAAATCTAGTGCAAAATCTACTCCTATACCACTGTAAATTGGATGAAGGTTTCTTTATCCTTTCTTCCACTGATGTGAAAATACATTGCTCTTTTGTAGTCTGTTCCAGGTAGGCTAAAGTAAAAAAGCTAAGAGGAGTAATTTATATGCACATACAGGGGATGGGAATAGAGGTTTTGAATGGAAAATTGTTAGGAGGAGACACTGGATATCTTCATAGCATGTTCCCTGTTAGGTTTTTAAATCAGTTATGACAAAGAATTGCCTGCCTTCCCCAATAACTCAAGCTGTTAAAAGAAGCTGAATCCTTGCTGTAAAGGGCCAGTGGAGAATTCCTTTTATAGGAACACTTGTTGATATAAAGTGTCTGAGGTCAATGTTCAGGGCAGCAGGACCTTTCCTTCTTCTGCCACAGTTTTCTAATAGCAGGAGGAAAGGGGGGTAAGGTAGAATTTTACTGTGGTCTGTCAGTTCAAAATTGATTTAAGGTTCCTAGAGGAACATGTGCTAGAGAAAAAATGTAGAAGATACTTACATTCTGACAGGTTCTACAGGAGCAGAATAAAAGCTCTCCATGCTGCAGCTTTCCTGTACAACAGCCCAGCTCCGTTGCTGAGAGGATTGAGCCAACTATTATGAGATTCCTTCTTAAAAGCTGCTGTTTAGATATAACAAGTGCTTGAATTATATCAGTTTTGATAACACACAATAATTAGTATAATGTGTAAGCCTTAAGAAAGCTATCAAATATCTGTCATTTAAACTAAGTTTTTTGAAACATTCCTAGATATTTGGTGTTTAGGAATAGGGAAAGGAGCAGATAAAAGTAATCTATGAAAATGTTCCAGACATTTTTTATTTACTTGTGTATGCCACTGAATTCAGCTGGATATTTAAAAGTTCGGTGGGATTTTATTACTGCTCGGTGTTTACCATTTTGACAATGGTGTTGCTTTTTGGCTAAGATACCCTCCCCAGTCCCTCAGTCTGTACTTGTCTCAGGGGTGACAAAGGAACATGCCAACAGTGATCTTCAAAACATTTCAGTCGGACTCTCAAAAATCATGGCTTTAAATTCCTCAGTGTTAAAACCAGTGCACTTGGGGGACTTTTTATTTGGTTACTGGGTCTTGAACTTTTGGCTTCATAGCCTTAAAAAGTTTAATTTCAAAGCATTTCTAGTGAAAGCATAATTCCCTGCTACCACATAGGAAGCTGAGGTTTAATGAGGGGCACTAAACTGAACAGGAATTGACAATGTCAAAACTGCTTCCTTCCCAAAGGAACTTTAGTGGGACAAAGTGCAGAGACTATATTAAAACAGAGAGGAAAGATTGTTGCCCATGGTTGAAGTGTGAATGGCACAAAGTAATCATCAGCAAATCCCACTTTGTTGGAAAGGTTACATCTCTTTGGCATGTTTTTCATTGGTATTCCAAATACTGCGCCCCCTGCACCCCCACCCCCCATGATATATGGGATAATTACATTTTTAGTACTTTCAGTATTTTAATTTAGGCCAAACTTCGAGTCCTGAAACAGAAAACTTCGCAACACATCTGTCTACTCTTGGAAAAGTTAATAATAAAAATTGTTGTTGAAATAGTGATCAGTGTTTGGTTTGACCCTTTATGCTATCTATATTCTAAATATATTTCTAAATACAAAAATGCTTATAATGTATTCAAATACCATAAAATCTATATTTATATTTTTATAATGCATAAGAAGAAAATAACTCTGATTTTAAAGGTCTTTTATTAGTGGAATTAATTTTCAATGAAGTTCATGTTGCACATGCAAATACATGATGAGGTATGATTTGAGACCAAGTAAAAGAAACACACAGAGTTGAGCAACTCTTCTACTACAGTAATAGCTCTTGTCAGTAACGCTGGTTTGTATTTTCAAGAGCTTCTTCTTCGTTTTGATCAATAACATTTTTCTTTTCTGTTGAATCTGTTGCCGTAGGTGAGATGTTCAGCTGAAAATGGTTGCTTAGTGCCCTGTGGGATGGTGGAATTTTGACACTGTAGATGTGTTCTTTACTGTTTTCAGAAAATGTCTTTCTTCGTTCCTGCTATTTCTTTGGTAGTTTTGTGATGGGACCAGTTCACTTTTTCCTCTTTGTGTATGTATAACTCTCCTGCCTGGTATGCACTTAGAGAGGGAATGGAGTGATGACAGGGCGTTGTGTGTTATTACAGTGCTGCTTGGCCTAAATTCTTGTTCTAATTCTTCCCTCTAGGAGTCTCTGGCAAATGTACTGGAGTAAAATGGTGTGGGCAGTTTGTGAATGCTTGAAAGAGTTTATTCACATGTTGGACAGTCTGACAGCTCATGATTTTGCTGTGATGACTTAATTGCGGGTGTGGAAGCCCTTATCCATAAAGTCATTTAGCACCATATTTATCATCGACTTGCAGGTGTGGAGGTGCTTAAGTCCAGGCAGAGATGGTTATGGTTCAGTTGGTAACATCATCTGTGGAGACATACATCTGTACCATGAGGGAGGCACTGATGATGATACAAACTTAAGATGCTAGGAAGTGAAGGTGGAAGCCTATCATTTCCAGTAAATGCTTGGACAAGAACCAGAAGCTGTCATTGCCCCAGCTTGTTACCTGTGCTGCCAGTGGTGCAGGATGAGCCCTGTGAGCTGTCTTCCCTGTAATTTTACTTGTTTTCTAAGTCAGACTTACATCTTATTATTAATCCAATATTCTTGCAATTATGGACAGTTACATGTTTCTCAGCTGGGCTTTGCTTGATTTTAGGAAGTGACGAGTGGATGCAACCCTTGCCTCCTTTTCTGCAGCCAAGCTAGTGCAACACAGTTGAAAAAAGTGACTAAGTGTTGTGCAGGCCTTGGCATTCCCTTGAAAAACAGGTGGAAAAATGAGCATTCTGTCTAAAAATACGTAACAGTAGTGGGGGAGGAGATAGAATTTTACAGGATCAACTCTCGTACCTCTTTTTTTTTAGCTTATTGTGTTGATTCTGGAAAGGACTATTGTTAATTTCTAACACCCAGACCAAGTTCAGGACATATTTGAAACCTGAATGCCAGGAAAGTATTATAAGTTAACATGAATTTCATGGAGTTCTGGGTTAAGGTTCAGACTGCTAAAATAAATCTTCCAAGTCAAAACAATATTATCTAATATTCAGTACTATTTTTATTTGCAGTATTTTCAGTCTTGAGACTCCACAAAAAAGTGTTTTTCACTAACACATAAATATTTAGATGAACATCAAGGAGCTTAATGAATTTTTATACTCAGAATGGTTTATTGATACTTTTCTCAGATTTCATAATATTTATTTGCTAATAGCTCCACTGATTTGCTTTCAGCAAAGAACCCTCCAAACAACGAAACAATCAAACCACCCAAACCCTAAGAAAATGGAAGATGTTCTTTCCCTGTGTAGTGTAGGTGTGTGCAGAAACATGTACTTGGAGGTAATAGAGACATAGCTAAGTGTAACCCAGTGTAGTTGATTCTGAATGTGAAGCCACAATCTCTGCTGGATGCATTCCTGTGAAGAGTCACCAGGAACATGTATCAGTGTTTGTAACTTTACCATAGGTACTGCTGGTTTTGCAAGTTAATTGTTCATATTTGAAGGAACATATAATCTCTTCTGGGACTGAATGCTCAAAGGAATGCCAATCTGCATTTAGGGTTGTTTGAGTTTTGGGGGCTTTTGATGTTTTGGTTTTTTGTTTGTTTGTTTGTGGTTTTTTTTGTTTTGTTTGTTTGTGGTTTGGGGGTGGGGTTTTTTTGTTTGTTTTGTTTGTTTGTTTGGGGTTTTTGGTTTTGGGGTTTTTTAATGGGGGGGCGGGGGGTGTGTGTTGGATATTTGGTTTGTTTTGGTTTGTTTTTTGTAGTAGTAAGGTGTGTAGGCCTGTAGTGAATTCAGCATTTCTGAATTTGTGGGTTTGTGTTTACTTGACAGACAAAATAATAAAAACATTTGAACACACTTTGAATTTCCTTTGCTATCTCAAAACTACATGCAGGAGAGAGTGGAGCTGCAAATGTTATGAAGGTTTTTAACTTCAGATGCATGAGTTAACTCATCTGCCTGCACTCAAGAAATGCAGTGAGTTCAAGGAGATGTAAAATTGAGCATGTACTTTGCAGTTTTCAGAATTAAGGCTAAATTGTGCACTGAAGTAGTGTTTGTCCTCTTAAGGTAACACACTGGAGAAGAGAGGTTCCACTGACTGTTAAGTTCCTACAAGTCGATATTTTGTTCCTAATATTAAAAAGAGTACATGCGTTTTAATATTGAGACCAAAACAGTACTAAAAATCTCATTAGTGTCTCACACAGAATGTACTGACTTCTCTTGCGTTGTGTTATGTAAGCAGGAGTAGCATGGAACTTAACTAAGTGGAGCATTTATGCCCTTACTTA
>VWZD01002671.1:15990-98362 GCA_013396695.1 Sakesphorus luctuosus
AAAATGTGGCCTACCTTACAAAAAGCTTGATTTTTTTCAGTGTACTGAGCTCTAGACAGAACTGACCTGTCCACCATTACAGAAACAAGTATGTTGACACCATTTTTAATGCCCTATAAATTTATAAATATTATTGTGTTTTCAATAGTTAATAGGTTCTAAAACTTAGGCTAGATAATTAGAAATTCATATAAAAATAATGCACCCTATTATTTTATGTATTTTTGACATAGATGATAATTTATGTTTTAAGATTAGCTTTTTTATAACAATTCACCTACTTAAACTGAGGGTAATGGTGAGAAATTGTGATAGATGCCCATATAGTCTACATTTCCTCTAAGTGAAAATTTCTTACTGTTCCTTTGATTTTATTTATTCATATGAAAAAAGAATACTGCAGTAATATCGCATATTTTGTAGTCAGATGATAAACTGGGGGGGTTATGCAACCAAATAAATTGATAAATACAGCTGATTCAGACTGTTTACATAATCTTTCCAATGTCAAGTCATTTAAATTATCCTAACTTTATACTGAATCTCCAAAAATCCAATTACAAGCTAATAATAATTGTCAGTTTTACTCTAAACCTTTAATGATAGGTCACAAGGGATGTTGTACCAGAAGGATTAAATCATTATAGACTGTAGCTATGCCCAGCCTTAAATTACTAACCTCTTATCTCATGGTAACAGAGCTACTATATGTTTTGTCGCCATTTTTGCTAAATAGAATAAATGTCACCAAAATTAATTTCATCTTTCTTAAATTAGCTTCTTAGTATGATTTCTCACTTCAGTCAAAATTTATTTCTTGGAGAATTTAATTTCCTTCTTAATCTATTTTGTTTGAGAAAGGGGATGAAGAACTTTCAGGAACAAATGCATTTTAAATCATTCTGTGACTAATTTTGAAATTTACCCTTGATTAATAATTGCTGACCCTTGCAGGATGAAATTTTTTAACTCACTGTATACTTAAACTGTTTCTGCTTAGTTCATGCTGGCTATATTTAAGGCACTAAAAGATAAAATGGGGTATATCCTGCTTTTAAGGAGAGGTGCCGCTTAGTCATGTGAATACAAGACTTCCCATGTGATGGATGATCCAAGAGAATGTTGGAATTAAATGGTTTAGTTTAGTTGCATCTATTAGTTTTTAATCATATTAAGGACACATACAAGTGAAGGAAATTATACTTAATTAAGGAATAGTGTAGCTGGAAGAAATGCTACCTTGAAAAGAAGGCATAGAAAGTGGGCATTGTCATATAATATAGTGACAGCAATTTCTGTCTGAGTTACTGGCATTCTTAAATAATATTTCCAATGGAATGTGTATTTTAAAATAATTTTAAAAATGCAGCTGTTGGCTTTTTGTTACATTTCCCATTCTTTTGGTTTTGATGAGCTCCGTCAAAAACTCTATAAAGTTATAATATAATAATTCTTTCAAAGAAAAGAAATCAGAAGGATGGAGCAATTGAAAAGGGAGGGATTCAAAAATTAAACCTGAAGTGGCAGGCTCTGTCTGATATTATCACAGCTGGTGATATAAGTAGAAGGCAAAATGGGGGAGGAGGAAGGATTTTTAATGCTCATAAATAATATCTATCTTAAAATATTGAAATTTGAAGGGGACATGTTGGCTGGAATAGTGAAATCTATTAAATGGCTATGACTTCCTTTGGAAGCATGTTTCTCTTTAAGAATCTATAGCATAAAGGACAGGGATGACAAGGGCGGGGGGAAGAAGTAAATTCTTCTGTCAGCTGCACATGATTATCAGGGTTTTGTAAACTCAATTAGTAGAGAAGAATTTATCCAAAATCTGATTAAATATTAGTGCCAGCAGGGCAGAAAATTAAACAGAGCATACACATTAATAATCTATTAAATATTCTATCAACTTTGAACAGCTGCAGCAGTTGCAATCAGACATTTCTCTGTGGCATCCTACAGATTTGTATGGGACTAGGAAGTCACTACTAGATGTGTCAGTCACTTTTCTGACTATGGAGGGAATCTGTATTTAGGGAAATCCTGAGTTTGTGTTTAAGCAGGAACTGTCATCTCCCTTTTTTGTTTTTTGAAGTGTTGATATTTGCAGCACTGTATTTGTATTGCAATATTTGTCTGTAAGATGCCTGAAGAACAACCTTGGAGAAGAGCATTGGACAGTTTTTAGAAGCTATGCAGAAATACAACTATTTTTACTACCTCACCATCTCTGAAAAAGAAAGTGTACCAGTCAGGTTGGTAAAATGGTATGTTGCTCTTTTGTAGGTGTATGATGGCCACTAGCCAAAATAAGTGAGAACAGAAATATGAATAGTCCCCAGAGGAACAGAATTAGTTGTAGCTTCTTGAGTTAAAGTAGGAAAACAAATAATTAATTATTTAAATGCTTTCGAGAAAGCATTACAGGGACTATAGGTACTGTGTTTGCATTGGTAACCAATCCTGTGATGATAGGGAACTCGGAAAAAGAATGAAGCTAGTGAGGAGTAAAGCACTTCAATAAGCGTGTGCTTCCCAGAGCACAACATAAGAATACGCAGAATGCTCTCCCTGGCTCTGACCAGCTACCCAAGCAGCCCAGTGTTCCCTAAGCGTGGCCAGAGGAGCTCAGCAAGCATGTATTATACTTCCCTTCAGTACTCTTTCAGCATTTGACTTTTTTCAGCTAAATTTGCTTACTAACCTGTAGCAGATCTCCAGTCTCCCTTGGAGTTTATGTAAGCTTCTATGCATAGCAGCTTCCGGCAAGGAATTTCACTGGTTCACTATTTGTTATGGAAAGAGCCATACTTTTCCGTTTGTTTTGAAGTTGTTTCCAACTGCTTTCTCTTGATGAACCCCAGCTCTTGAACGGGAAAAGACAGTTGAGACTTAATCTCACCTAGCCTCTTCTAAATCTTCTACAATTCCATGGGTCACCAGTAAATTTAGTATGTCAAAATTTCTTCATATTGATCATTAAGCCAAATTGACATGTGTATGTCTGGATTTCTGACAAACTTAGTATATGTGTCCTTGAAAATTTTTTATATGACATAATCCTATAGCTACAATTTGGGGAAAGTATTTTTTAATTTCTTTATCTGTTGTTTGTTTGTTGCTTGTTCTATTCCAGACTGTATTTACATAGAGGGCTGTGGTTGTTGAGTAGTGTCTTGCAAATACGAAATTGATCTGAATCAATCTCTACAATTGCTGGAACTGCATGCAGAGGGATTTTTTGCTGGTCTATCACTTTTATGTCCTCCTTTTCCTTTCTTTATATATATTAAAAAAGGCCCCAAACAAACATAAAAAAATGACCACGAACAGATTCTAAAAATGGAAAGAGGTTTCTCCTTTTGTAAATGGTCTTTTTTCATTTGGTTTTGGCTTTGGTGGGGGGATTTTTGTCGTGGGGTGGGGTTTTTGTTTGTTTGGTTGGTTTTTGTTTTGTTTTGTTGGTTGGTTGGTTGGATCGGCTTTTTTTCCCCTTGTGGGTATTGTTTAAGTGTTTCCTTGGAATTTGTCTGTGATCTGGTTTCTTTTTTTTTTTTGGTTGTTTTAAGTTAAGATTTGTTTACCTTCTTTTCACTTAATAGAAATGGGATTGGAACAGCAGGTAGAAGTTCTGACTTTAATTTATGCCCAAAAGCCAAGGTATAACGAAATTTTACAAACAATTAATGGTAACTGATAATATGTTTCTTGCATGTTCTAACACATACTCCAAAGAGCAATTTTCAAGAATATGTTTCTGCTCTACCTTAATGACGCATTTAGATTTGTTAGAAAGTGTTTACTGTGTTCTCATGATTTTAAATGATCATACTAATTTGGGCAATGCTGAATGTTTTCTTCCAAATTCTAATTAAATTTATTTATAGTCAAATTCAGTTTAAAATCATTTTTGTAAGATTTAAGTGTATATTTATAACCTATGAAATATTCTGGGCTGAGTTATGTGGCATCATTTCTAAGAATAGTTTTTACAGTGACCAAAAGTAATCCTCATTAAATTAGTCATCTACCCTTTGTTCCTTTTTAGTCTTTCCTTTGAGTTGTTTTTCTGCTCATCTTTACACAAGCTACGTTATAGAGGAAAAGCTTCTAGTGTGTGTGTCTTAGAAATCTAGTGCAAATATTTCTTTCTCTCATTTTTTCACTTTGCAGAAGTACGATTTAGTACACAATGGCACAATCTCAAATGTCTGTGCTGTGCAATGAACTCAAATTAGGATTAAAGATTGTCAATTTTATTCTGAAAAGCAATGCTAGGATAATATTGGCTATCTACCAAAGCTGTACAGGCTTGAAAAGTTTTGCTGAATGTGCAGAGAACTCCATTCAAGCATGGGCAGTTCACACTGGCAAAGGTCAGCTCTCGTTCTCATTCTGTAAGGCCTCTAATTTTTCATCATTAGTGTCTTTAAAGATTGCTGTGGGGGTTTTTCAGGAGATAAGGGATGAACTCTGGTTTGTAGTATTATGGCCAAGGACTGTTAAGTATTTAGGGCTAGGTGTCAGGGAATATCTGGACATTGAGGAGGGTGTGGCAAATGCTGCAAAATTGGAGCATTACTTTCATGCTATAGAAAATTGGGCTTTTCACAAAATAACCTAAGTAAAATCCATGCTGTTATGATCATATAAGTCCATTTCTCTTTGGTTTTCTCTATGAATATATGGGAGTTATTCATTTTGGGTGTGGGAAAAAAGAAATTAATTGTACAGTAAAAGGGAAATAAAATTTATGATGGAATGAAGGAAACAGGACCAAACCCATGTATTTGAGTGAATGTCACCTTGCACAAAGCTATGGAATACATGTTGTAGCAAATAGCAATAACTGACTCCTTACTGACTCCTTAAAAGTAGTGTTACACTGTGTTGAGATGCGTTCTTACTTTCAGGTGAGAATTATTTCATATCACACTGCGTTAAGTTCTATTCAATGTCTTGACCTTTTTGTGGCAAAGTTGTAATGGAAACCTTTCCTGCATTATCTTTTGTAGTGATATGACTATGCTAATATGGGTATATCTTTCTAGCATTCTTCTAAATCTGGGCACAGCATCTCCTTGAACACTAGAAGCTAAATCTGTGGTGTGATGGTCACCACAGAAACATCTGCATTGGTTCTCAATGTTACAAATTGTGGGCAAAGTCACGAGGTTAAACTGGGTCACAGCTAAGCTGGAAAAGGTCAGCTTAGCTCACTGTTGAAGATTTTGCCAATTCAGTCAGCTGACTTTTTAGTGAAGCAGATGATAGGTCTTGCACAGGTTATTCCACTAGCTCAGATGTAATGGTAGTGACCCTCAGCAAAGGATGTCAAAAGCAGTTAGAAACTGAAATGGGGATTAGCATCCTAAATAGGCACAGCTTTTTTCTAGTGGCCATTTGTCATGGCTTGCAGGATTGATAGCTTCAGCAAGGACATGACACTGTAAAATTCAGTATTGTCCTGGATGTAGAATATCATCAAATGGTCTGCTTCTGTGTGTTGGTTCTTATCTGTGCCATGTGTGCAGGGATAGTGATGAGCATTTGGGTTTAACAACAGGCAAGAACTGAAATATTGGAGGAAAGGTCTTGTAGGAGGAATATCTCAGTTAAGCCACTCAGCAAAGTTCACTAACAACAGCTAGCTTAAATCATGATTTTCCAAGCTTTATACATGGTGTAAGTATGTCCAAATCTGCTTAACTTCTGAAAGCAATTTAGCTGCATTCAAATGGAACAGAACCAAAGCTAAAAATGTTTCTCAACTGACCAACTGACTGGTTTAAGTGCATGTCAAAACTTCTGCTATTTCTCTAATATCATAATAACATGGCCCTTATAGTCTGTTGCAAGATGTAGCTGCTCTTTCCCTTTGCTTATTCTGTTGGCTAGCATGTCTGTTGTTGTTTCCTTTTTACATGATGTTTATGGATTCTCCAGGAAAAAAAGAAATCTGAAAATAGATACAGTCACATTTCTAGAGTCTGCATTTGTGCCATTAATCAGAATATATTTCCTTCTAACCCTGAGAACATTCAGAGTTATCCTGAGGCTTTGTGATTGCAGGTGATTTCTCACTCTCTCAAAATGCCTCCTCATATCTCATTTCCAGACATAATGAAGGAAACATGATATTCATGATATATTCTCTTTCTTCCTTTGACTGTAGGTGAACCGGCTATGGACAAATCTTTGCTTCCTTCTCTGCTTGCTGTTTTCAGAAGCGAAGAAATCTGCTAACCTGAAAGGCAGGCTAACATGAAAGGCATCCCCAATGTAGTATGCAAAACAGAGAAACCTTCTCTGTGCACCAGCCATTCCCTGAATGTGTTAATAAAATAGTCCAGCTCCTGTTAAATCATCCCAAGAACAGCTAGAGGAGCAGAATTGTGTGCTTAATTTTTGTAAGGCCCTGTACCTCGTGTAAATGATGCCCCAGTCCTTAGCTGCTTCCCATGTGGTTTCAGTTCACCTCTAATTCTGTCCAGAACCAGATCAGTTATGCTTGGTGAAGTTGTGGATATTTACTGTGTGAAAAGTGAAAAACCATATGACAATAGACATCTCTTTTTTGCAGTGCTGAAAGTTTTCATTTGGCTTGCAGAATTTTGAATAGAAGTTTTAATGGGCTTGGGATGGATAGGGTGTGTGTATAGTTTCAGTGGATATAGTAATTAAACACAATATTGGCTGGCTTCTGAATTTGAAGAGGCCTAGATAACATGATGATGTCTCTTCAGTTCTTACATAGACAAGATTTACTATGGATAGATTATAAACCTGATTTATAAACCTCATTGACTTCATTAGTCCCCAGGGGCTTTATTCTTGTTAGCCTGGAAATGCCTGTTGAAATTTTTTGTTCCCTTTTTCTTTTTTTTTTTTTTAATTATGACCTCATTAAAGTGAGAACATGGCTCCAAATTCTTGCCTTGTATAAATCAGCCAAGTCTTGTGAGTAACCTCAGCTGAGGATCCAGGCTGTAAAGAGAAAACCTGTCTTTCCAGTTGCCTTTTCTAATCCCAAAGGCTGGCCATAGTGTTAGAAACATCCTCATAATAACATAAAAGGGCATTTAAGTAACTCTCTTTGTGTGTCTTCTTCCAGTTAGGACAGTAGTCTCTCAATGTGCTTAAGATTTAGGCAAACATATGTGTGAGATATAATGCAATAAATTTCTTCTATGAAGGAGGTAGGAGTGGGATGTTTAAAACAAAAATGCAACAGTGTTGAAGATTGGGATTGCAAAACCTGTGAACACTGAGTGAGATTAGGTTTCAGTCTGTCACATTTTTTTCAGTGATAAGAGGACCTTCATATTTGGAGTTTTCTTAAGTACTGCAGTTAATGTGAAGAACGTCTCATAAAAGTCGCTCAAGGTAAAACATATAAATGGCTTCACTAAAATTGTCAAATTCCACTTAATGAGTGTCTTTTTTTTTTTAATGCTCTATTATTCAATTTCAAAACCACCTTGAGATTATTGTTGGATTGTGACACAAGTTACTGGAGGTTTGCGCTTCATAACAGGTTTCTTTTTCATTCTCTATTTTAAGATATTGAAAAACTCTTCTGCCTAATCTTTTACACTAAATCCCAAACAGTTTTATTTATAGTTGCCAGAAGTTCCTAATGTCATCTTAATTAGAAACATGTGGTGAAAAAAAGGCAACTTTTAAGCTGACACTATTTTTGAGTTAAAATCTGGCATCCCCTTTCTACTGACAAGCCTGACAACTGCAGCAGCAATCACCTCATCAAATCTCTCCGTTGTGTCTTTCCTGGGTTTTGGCATTCTTCCTGTCTAAATTTTTATCAGATGAGTGCTTTTTTCTTGGCAAGTATTTTGAATACCTTCTTGTTGCTTTATCTCTGCACTATCACCCTTTGCCCTTAATGTCATTTCTCACATGTAAGACTGTGGCAGAATTCGAAACAAATTAGTTAAGAGCAAAGACGCAAAGAACAGTTTTTCATCTTGGCTCACTAGTCTCTTCTCCCTTCAGTTTCTAAACACCAGCATGTCACAGATACCACAGGAACAGTTAATTTTTAAGATGCATTTTTAATGTTTTAAATCCTCAATGCTGCATCTCCCTTCTTTATGCTGTGGTGTGTCCTGTATTGGTTTTGAAAAGTTTTCGGCTGGTGATATCTTGATTTTTCATCCTGAATTTTGGAAATACTCAGTAAGCTGAGTCAGAATAAGAATCTTTAGGTATAAGTGCTTTAGACCACAGCCAAACTAAATATCCTTTCTGCCACTTTTCTCAAAGCTGAGCTTGAATAAACTTTCTTGTGAGAGTTCTTTATTTTCTCTTCTAGTTGTTGTTGATTGCAAAGTTGATTGTGAACCTTGAAACTCAGAAACCAAGAAAAACAGGTGTGTTTGGGTTAGTTATCCAAATAATTATTTCTTCAAATAAATGCACAAGCCTTGGGTGACATTGCAAACTGACTTCACGTGAATGAGTATCAGTAGTCCCTTACAGGAAAAAAAGACTAGGAAAAACGTAGGCCTTCTCTGGAAGTTACCAGATACCCAGGATATGGAGAAATTAATATAGTAGCTCTCACTGAGAACACTGTAAGCTCCCAAATGCTCAGCAAGCAAACCCCCTCATCAGTGTGCCATGAACAGGCAATAAACTTTGAATGGTTTTGAATTTGAGTAGTGGCACATTAAAGAAACATACTAATTATGGTAAATTTGGCAATTTTACTGGACCCAGTTTTCTTTTTCCCATAGTTAATGAAGAGCAGTGTAAGCTGCTGGACACAGAAGGTTTTTTGATGCTGGCTCCTTCTTTTCATTGCCTAATGGGAGTTAGCCTTCTAAATGTCCAGTCTCCTTTGTATTTCAAAAGAAAACCTCAGCGGTAAATCCCAGTTTATGTGAAAATGTAGTGGGCTCATTTTCCAATGCCTAGCACCCACTCCTTGTGAAGGCACTAGAAGTAGCTAAGTATGTAACATGTATTTCTATAGACATATATCGAAACTCTTGAAGCAGGTGTTTTTAAAGTGTTTAAGCACTAGGTTCTAAGGACAAGATCAGTGTGGTTCAAGCTTTTAAGAGCAGATAGCAATGCATAAAGTGTTGATCATGTGTATAAGTGACTGAAAGTATCTGTCTATGTTTTCATTAGTGAAGTTACCTAAGCACCTAATACTCCACTGCTGTGTGTGCCAGCAGAGGCTGCCATTTTGAATGTGCTGAAGCTTTGATGGATGAGACCTTCCTTGGCTTCTTGTGGTTTGCAGATTCCAAGTCTGTTGAGAGTAATAGTGCATGTTTGAGTAGGCAGCACACAATTCAGTGAAGGTCATGGCAGTTAGAGACTCATTCCCTCCAAAACACCAGGCAGAAGGGGAACAGCATGTTAGTCACAGGGTTGGAGTGTAGTCTGAATGTCTGGGAAAGAAACATGGTTTTCCTCTACCTCTCCAGTACCATCTGACGATTTATTTTAATCCTCCTCTCTCACACCATGACTTCTGTTGAGAATCCTGTTCTCCATTGCTCTGGGAATCTCGGTGCCCAACCATGTGCCCAGCTGTCCTGATTAGAGCAAGTGCACCCAGGCCACATCCCAGCTTGGGGAATGTATGCCCCATGGGGGTGCAGCTTGTCCCACCAGAGTCTGTGCAGCACTTTCTTTGTCCAGATGGTCAGAGAAGTGGAGCAGAGACTTGTTTCTTCCCAGTACAGAGGTATGTGTGTGGATCAGCATTATGGCACATTGGAGAACACGGGTTTAGCCTCTGTTATTGTTTACAACAACATTACAGGGACCTTAGGCTGTTAATTCAAAAATGCATAATGGTTCTCTTTGTTGCCAGTTTAATATCTTATTGGGTTTAGGCCTCTGTTTGATTCCCCCACCCTCCACCCAAGAACCTAAACTAGTTAAAAATAGGATTTAGGCACTCTTGTGCATTTAATTGTAAAATACTTTCAATTCACTTTAAAATATCATCATATGAGCGTACATAATTTTTTTTTACACTCATGGTTTAACATGCAGTTGTTTCAGTAAGTCATGTTGAAGCAGAGTAATCAACCATTAAAAAGCATAAAATCCTGTTTCATAGCATAGAGCTTTCCTATATCTGCACCCCCAAAGGGTGGTTCAGTCACCACTTTGCATCCTAGTGCCATGTTGTTAGCTAACACACAAAAGTATTTTCGAATGCTTTGTATACAACAGCCAAAGCTTCAACTCCTCTGTCCCATGGAAATGAAGATGAATCTCCAGTCTGCTGCCAAATATTGTTCATATGTACTTTGCAATCTTCCATAGAACACGTGCTGCAAGGCAAAGGCCATGATATAAATGGACAACCAGCCTTCTTTTGTGTGCCTAATGCTGTCATTTGGAGGCTCAGTTTTTATGTAATTTAAAAGAGCATGTATCAATGTGGAGAACAGAAAGTTACAATCTTATGTGTTAATAGAAGGAAGTATTAGGAATTAAGATGCTGATTTATTAAAATATCTTGTGGCATAGTAAACCAAAGCTCTTAAAGCCAGTGTTCAAAGAGAATGCTTAATACAATGATTTAAGGCCAAATACACTTCATTTCCGTGTAGTGTGATGCTGATTTGTAGAATCAGTGCACAGAAAAAAAATATGTAACAATAATGTTGTTGGAAGAAGGTTAAGTACATCTTTATGAAAAACCAACATCACACAAGCAGTCTTATTGCTGGTATTGTTCTCTTATTGCTCTGTAGCATGTGCAACATCCAGGTCACTGCCAGTGCAAACCAGACAAACTTAAGCTGCGATGAGTGATACTGACGGGGGGGCAGGGTGAGAGGGGCTGTGTATGTGGATCTGGATTGTCTCAAACTCAGACCCCAAGCAGAGATCCAGTGCTGGCAAATACAGTGAGAGTCTGCAGGGAAACTCTGCAACTTAAATCTGCAGGGAATGGGAAAGAGTAGTTCCAGATAGGCCACCTTGACAAAGGTATTAGGTGTAGCAGGACATGCTGGTGTTCTGAACACATTGACAGTTATGAGCTTTTTAAGCAAATGTTTCTCATTTCTTTTTTTCTCTTCGTTAGTTAAGTTGGATTGGGTGGCTGGTGCTGAAACAATTTAATCCTTGTCTACAAAGCAATTTATTGCAAGTTATTGCATCCTATTGCAATTGATTGCTTTATTGTTGTTGGCGTGTTCTGTGCTTTTTCTCTTAGAAATTTCATTTTGCAAATGTAGTAATAATATTTTACATGTGTAGAGTGCCTTTCATCACAAAATACTTCACAAACTAGACAGAGTTTTTGCAATCAGTTTTTTGAAAGGGACTTATTCTGGTATCAAGGCACATAGCTATCTTTGCCCCTCCAGTTCAGTCAGACTGAAGCTTTTTCATACTGTATACTTTCTGTAACCTGTATTGTCACCAGAGTAATAAATAGCCAACTTCCATTTCTGGCATTCTAGATGCATTTACTGCTGTGACTCAAAACCTGAAGTACTTGCTGGGTAGGAAAACAGTTTCAATTACACTGGCTGCCACACTGTTTGCGTGATTGACCACAAAACTGAAAAAAATAAAAAGTGCAAGAAAGGAACTAAGACCTAGAGAAATTCATTTTTAAGTTTTGGGGTGTTTTTTGCGTGTGTGTTGTTTTAGGCATGTATGATTTTAAAAAGTGTTACTGATCCATGTCCTTTGTTTATTTGATCAGTTTCTGCTGGATTTAAAATTTGCATTTCTCTTATATTTATTTTATTGTGTGCTATGGCCTAAAGCTAAGATACTGTATTAATAACATTGACCAGCTAGAGGGAAGGGCAGCAGATTCTGTGCTCTGTGGTAATCTGGCCTTAAATTTGAGCAAATCCCTGAAAACTCTGTGGCATTCAGAGAAAGAACTGAATTAATTTAAACTGAACTTCATACAACCTTTTAAAAATTAAATCTGCTACATATATGGATAATACTACTCTTAAATATTCAGCCTCTGTTACTTACTTTAATTCAGCGGATTTTTCGCTGTCTCCACATAATTTCCGTGTAAAAGGAGAGGCTAATCTACTGGTTCAGACAAAAGGCTTAAGCTCAGATGATCTCTTTTCTGTTTCCTTTTTATCATGTTCTTGCAGTTTTTTTCTCCATCTGTAAAAAGGAGATGACAGGACTTCACTGTCTCATGATTTTGGAAGGATAAATACATTGATTGTGAGATGTTAAAAATGATTGAGCCACGTATGTAGCTAGGCCAATTTATATGGAGAGATTCTTTCAAATTAGTAGTTGGGATATATTGTCTTTGGGAAGTGTAGAGGAAGAGTTTAGCTATCTTGCTCAAGGTAGATAGTAGTGAAATGGTTAAAAAGTATATATACAAGCAATGTTTACATTTTAGAGTTAACACCCTATTGAGATGATTGAAAATAGTTCACATCTTGCTGAACTGTCATTTTGAGCTGTCTGCCAATTTAAGAACATATTGCTGCCTCAGTTAACATATGGTTCGAGTTGATACAGTTTTCTGTGCAACTATGAGAGCTAGACACATCATTATATGAAAATGAAAACAAATGGCTGAGTCCTGAGCTTGCTGCTTTAGGCCCCCCCAGTGTAAGCAGGAGTTCAAAGCCACCTAGTCCTTCCATTTGGAGATTCCTGCAGCATGAGAGAGTGTGGGTGTGATGGTGAGCCACAATAACCTGTTCCTGTGCCACAGAGCCACGGCACGCAGCCTGTAAGGGGACGTTCCTGGGACAGAAGTTTTACAATGTGAACACAATGGCAAATGATCCCCTGAGTTGCTGTACCTACTTTGTCATGATTTAATTAGAACTTGAGCCTCCTTTTAGGATCTCTACTCCTTTACTGAGTCACTGGTGTGGCAGATATGTTATACTGGGCACATTAATGAACTGAACCCCAAGCTCTTGCTGCATCTTACCTATGTTCTACTGAAAGGTAATGCTAGCAAAGCAAAGGTGGAAGTTTCTAACAAAACACTGTTTACTGAGCACCAGGAGGTAGCTTTTGGTATCTGCAGAAGTAAAGTTGAAAAATTATCCACTGAATTTATAATGGCTCTGTTCTACAATACGTGCAATTGTTTTGCATAGTAACTAATTGGGTTTTTTTCCTGATGAGATAGAAACTCCATGGTTATGCTACAATTTGCTTTGCTTTTCTTAGTTTAAATTACACTTTTAGCACTGCATCATTTTCTGCTTAGACTAGGTAAATTTTGCAATGTTTTCAACTCACTTGTTATCCACATATTTTCATTTGTGAAGTTCCCAGTATGTCACTTGTTACACTAGGAAAATAATTTACTTGAAACAAATGATATTTAAATTATTTTAAAGGTACAACTAAAGCTGACAAAACCAAAATAAGAATTTGAAGCTGATTTCATCTTTTCTTGTGCAGTGGGGCAGATGCAGATCAGAGCGACTTAAGTTATTTCTACAGCATAAAACTACCCAGATTTTGATAAATTGACTTCTTTCCTTGTACACATGACTTTGAAACTGGCTTATTTCCCAACATTCTTTCTGACTCAACTTTCAGATTCAAAAAGAATCCAAACATCTGATCAAAACTCATTTAATTTTCTTCTGCCTATTAAAAGTAAGTATTTGTGCAAACTGCAATCACAAATCAGCTCAGGTTTGCTTGTGAGATTGATGAACCATAATGCATCTTTCTACGAACTTAGTCTAAATNAGAAGCGTCACTTAATTTCAGGGCATTTACAAGCCACGCAACTGACAGAAATGTCACTTAGCAGTCTCTCCTGCAGATTGCCTATATATAAGTACTGGCATACAAATTGCAGACACATTCACCAAATGAATCATCAGATTTTTAGCTGATAACGTAATGGCAGGGCAGCATTTAATTCTTTGGAGCTGCTGGAGAACATGGGCCAAAATGTATTGCTGCTCCAAAACCCAGGTTTTTCAGATGCATCCTTGCCTCCTGTGTGTTCCTTGGGCTTGATCAGAGCCTGCTGGTCCCCACCGTGCCTTAGCAGACAACGTCCTGCCTGTGGTGAGATAACAACTCGCTGTGGCTGTGAAGGGGCCAGGTTGGGTGGTGCAGGCAGGGTGAGCATGGTATCAGCCTTACACTGGGAGGATTACACTAAACAGGATAAGTTTTGTCATTCACATGTATTATGTCTGTGTTTTCTGAAGCTTTGTAGAAAATCTTTATTCGGCCAAGTTGGCAAATCACCTCCCAGAGTTCCAGGGCTCTGTTTTTTATTGCCTTTTTCAGTTCCACCAACTTTCTGAAGTGATATCCTTGTGTAGTTTATTGTATTGGTTCTTTTGCACCCCTGGTATGGCTGCAATTCATGTGTTCGCTCCAGGGTTCCTTTCACCCAGCTTGATATTTAACAGTAAACTGCTAAACTGATTTTAGAAGTAAATTGTCATCTTCTTCTTCTTTCTTTTCAAGTATATGCATAAATCTACCTTTTAAAATGGCAGCACAGTAACTGTAGCTGTTAAGTAGAGATGATTGCATGCTAACCCAGGTATTAGACCAATGTGGAGATTTCTGTGTTTGTTACAGGGTGCTATTACATGTATGTTCTTGTGCAATAGGGAACCTGTTGGATGTCTTCTAAGATCTTCATTTTTGGTATCTAGATTACTGCCCTTAGGCTCAGTGATGCTATTGCCCTGCCACTATGGATTTACCTAGCATGGTGACACTATTTTGTAATTTATAAGCAGTGAAGAGGAAAGGAACCAGGATGCATTTCATTGATCTTTTAATGTTGTAAATGTAAAATTCATGTGCATTTTTGTTTGCTTTATGGCTGTTCTCTTTCCTTTTCCTTATTTAATATGCACTTCATACGGTGCCAGGGGGTCAGTAGGGCAAATCAAGGAGCCAGATGGTTTACTTCTACCCTAAGGAAACATACCAATATTTAGCTGGCTATTTTCCCAAATAAAGGCAAGACTGGAATCCACAATAAATGTGAGAGTTGGTTAAAAAGGCATCCTTTTCTTAGATTCACAGCTACAACCTCCTTGAGGCATGAGCTTTTTATACTTCACTGCCACTTTCTAGCTTTCCTCAAGTAACTGCATCTTAGAAGATATTAGAAGGGGGTGCAGCTCATTTATTTATGGCCATTGCACAGTAACAAGTTTCAGTTATTTTAATCTGACTGAAATAAGAAACCATAGTCCATGGATGAAAAGACAGTGGACAAACTCTGTTAAATCGCTAGGACCCTGAGGACGTATATTTTGTTCATTTCTGGGGTTTTATGGTCCCTTTTTTCTGCTGTTATTCCCAACTTTAAGTTTTGAAAAGCCAAGCAGTTTAAGTGGCCGGGCCTGGGGAGCTTATTTGTATGCAGCACAAATTTCAGGATCTGTTCCCAAGCCTGTGCAGAGTGAAAAATGGCCTGCATTTTCTTGATAGCCCATGTGGTTGTAAAGAATAAATGGCTAATGAATTACAGATGAACATTGACGCAAATTAATCTTCCTGATGTCCCTGGGTTATATGGCAGCCATTTAAAAGTTTAATCAATACACTAAAGTTGAAAACATGCAGGCACTGCAGTTGTTTGGATGTAATAAACATCAGAGGGAAACGGGAGGCTTGTACCCAGTCCATGTATCATAATGACAGGTATTTATGTTTAATGGACTAAATATTTTTTATTGGAAGAGAGCAAATGTCAGCTTAACTTTGTAAGCCCTGCATTCAACTTTCCTTTGAGGTTGGTGAGAGATGGCTGACATGTCATTGAAAATGAAATGTAAAAAAACCAATTGAGACAAAGCGAGGATAAGGAGCTGTTTTGCCGACGAGATGTTGCCTTAATGGTCTGCAACTATTCATTAAATAAAATGTAAACTCTGCCATTTCAAACGTTGCAGTAAAATGGTTTACTAGGGCAGACTTTTAATGGTTATTAGGGAAAACAAGAGCCAACTGCTGCCAAATATTCTTTTCTGGGAAACATTTTATTTGAAAAGTCTTTTCCTGAGTTACAGTTTCAGAAGATTTATAATTATGGAACAGTCATCTCCCCCTCCCCCTTTCTTTTTTGAGACAAAGAAAAACAGAAAAATAACTTTCAGTATAACCATTTGATGCTCTTTTTTCCCCCCTGCTTTGAACAGAGTAATAGCTTTATATAAGCTTCCCAGAGGCTTGGATATTAATTGCACTTGAAGTCAATAAATTTTAGAGCCATGTGTGTACAGGACTTAACCATCATTGCTATAAATGGGGAAGGAGGCTATACAAGACTGCCAGAGTCACCAGTCCTGCACAGTTACTATGTAAAAGACCACATGAAGCTATTTTCTTTAGGTAAAGAAAAATGTTATTGTCATATCATTTAGTCTTACAAGAAGACAAACTTCCGTGTGAAACAAAAAATGCTAATAAATGGAAGAAAAAGGGAAGAACATCTTGAATCATCTTTCTGTAATCTGTTTTAGTACCTCATTTCTTGGCTGATCTTACCTTAATGGATCATTGATGGTCTAGAGGGGTCTCACAAATCTTCTGGTAACTGTACTATGGAACCACATCAGAAAAGGAGGAAGGTTGACAGCCTGTGGGTCATTGTTTTCTTCTTTGGTGATTGGTTGAACTAGTTTTCTCTTGACTCCATCATCTGTCTAAAATATTTTGTTCACTTAAGTAATTGCTCTTAACAGCGCAGTGAGTCATCTGGTTGAGGTTTGATGGCTGATATCCTACTTCAAGATCACCAGTCATACTGTGTTGGCTTCACAGGCACATGTGAAAAAACCCAACCTAGCTGTGTTCAAAATTACAGAATCACAGAATATGCAAAGTTGGAAGGGATACACAAGGATCATCAAGTCTGTCTCTCAGCCCTGTAGACCACCTCCAGGAGTCACACCATGTGCCTGAGAGTATTGTCCAAACTCTTGCTGAACTCTGTTAAGCTTGGTGACAGAATATTTAGGGCAGACAAGTACATTGGGAGAGTGACAGAAATCTCACATTACTACAGAGGTATCCAAAATGTCTAACTTCTGTTTGGTAGGCAGGCCGTTTTATTTTAAATTGTTATTTTAACAATTTTATCTCCGCATGTTCTTGTTATGTTGCATAAGGTTCGACTCATCTAAGGTGGCTAGTAATACTGTGAATAAACCTGTCATATTGTAGATTGATAGTATCATGTTTATAAGATACCATACACTGCTTCCTGATAAAAAACTTCAATTGCTTGAGAAGCATCTGAAAGTGTTGCTCACATACTCCTTGGCTGATGAGCTATTTCCATTTTTGAGCAAGCCCATAAATAAATAGGTGTTTACACCATGAAAAGTAAAATAATTAAAGGTGTACAGTGGCCAGACAGTCTGTGAAGGCTGAAGAACTCAGTGTGATTGAAATCATGGAAAAATGGCCTTTTTTAACACTCTCTTCTGCTGACCCTGTGTCACCTGTCCCAAATACAGTAGCTGCCTAGTCTCAAGGACCCAGTATGGCCTAATCTGATGATGTTCCAGACACACTATTCCTGATCTTATATCCTGCAGTAGGGAGTGGGTTGCTTTTCTATTGTATGGCCAGTCTGTACAATGGCTAGAATTTACCTGGGATGCATTGAAAGGCAGCTGAGCCATGGCGTACTCATTTGTGGCCATTAGAAATGGTCTACCGAGTAGTTCTGAGCTGACTTCAACGTGACTGGTGAAGGAGAAGGTTGGAGCCTTGTTGTCCTAATAAAGCGTCAAAGACTTAGAAGCAGGTTTGCTGTGTCCTGCTGAATTAAGTTACAGTTTAGTTCAGTTTAAAAAATTGACTTCTGTTTCATAAAGTTCAAAGGCAGTTTTCCAAAACTGCTCAAGAGCAGTGAGCTTTATTGGCCTGTGAAGTAAAACAGCAGGTATCTACAGCAAAACATCAACAAGATTGCAAGAGACAGAGGTGGTGCTTGTAGAAAATTGGAGGTAAAGAGTGGGTGACATTAGATTGATTCTCTCTGTCAGATAGAAAACTCTCTTTTCAGTAACCATTCACAACAAAATATGAAGTCCTCTGTAAAATGGTACACTGGGGAGTGCAAACTCACACAGTCCAACACACTTCTCCAACAGCAGAAGATGGAATAAGTTATTTTCTTCGTCAAGCCATTATACCATTTGACCAAACTACTCTGAGTTAGATTTTTGCAAGAAGCTTGAACTTCAGACAAATCTCTTTTGCCATGGTTTCTAAATATTTAAATTCTGTAGAGAGGCTGCTGCTATCATAGGCTTAATGGATAGAATACCGAATTAAAAAAAGACTATAAAATATTTCTTTTAGAGCAAAATGCAGAAAATGTTACAACTCTGACACTCCACATTTGAAGTGAGGTTCAACTTCATTGAAAGTATCTAAGGTAAGGATGTATTGTTAATTGACAGAATTATTAGTGATTAAATGTAGCTTTTTGAGAGCACTTTTAGTTCAGAGCTATGTAGGTGTATATATGTACTTAATTCCACGAGGTTGCTGTATTTATCTTGAAGATTTTCCAACCTCGATACACAAATCTACCTGCTCACCCCTTACCTTAATAAGTGACGATGAAAAAATTAGTGGTGTTTTATCTGTCCATCAAAAAAATGGCTTCTAACTACTGGTTGGTAATGGTTTCCAAGGCTGATACTTACTGTGCGTTTAAGTACGTATTTGTGTTTCATATTTTTTTACCATAGTACCAGTGCAACAAAGATACACAGTATGTTTGCCTATAGTGAAAATATTTCAATAGTGTTACAAAATTAGTAATCTAAATTAAGTTTAATTTAAGTGAAAAAGAAGACAGGAAACCATGATTTGGTGAAGTACCTTTTTCTTTACCATATTCATTTTGAATCCCTCAGGAATACAAGTGGGATGTTTAAGGGTGAAAGCAGTTTGAGAAAAATGCCAGTTGCAGCCTTCTTAAGTGAGGAGCCACAGTTGTAACAGCTATTAAAAACAGAAAATAACTTTTGTTTCTGGTTTTGTATTGTGAGCCTATAACAAAAAGGAGGCTTACTTCTACATTATCCTGCAGGTGTAACTGCTGTCTGCCAGTCTATCCTGTATTTTATGTTGATGATGAGAGAACACTAGGGAGAAAAAAACATTCTCTTCATCAAAAACCTTAACAGGAAAGAAGAAAAGTCTCAAGACAATGTCATGTATTACTGGTTATTTGTGGTGGTTAAAAGAATTATCTGAAAACAAAGAAGTCTTTCACAATGAATCTAAACCACAAAAGCTTTAATAACATTTACATCTGTGTATCATCCATGTCTCCAAATGCAAGTCATGAATAACACATAAACTAGAGTATATATGGAACAGAAGTGCTAGCACATCATTTAAAATCCAACACACCCCATCGTCAGTGGAATCAAATACACAGCAGGAATGGTTCCACTTGATAGACATACAATGAAGTCATTGAAAATGAAAGCATATTAATTATTTTCCTAAAGGTGAAGATAGTGATGGCTGAATTCTCTAATCCTGGAATAATATTTGTGTCCTAAATTCATGTGGCAAAAGTCTGTATGTTTCAAAAATTGTGGACAATTTTAGTAACACTTATTTGTATCTCCCCCATGACTGACTCCACAGCATGGGAGGTAGCAGGGAGAAGAGCAGGAAGTGCAAGACAAAGACAAAACCAGGGAGAATTATCAACAAAAAACAAACAGAAAAAAAACAAAAACAAAACCACACACACAAACGCCAAACAAACAAACAAAAATGTTCTTAGTCCAAACAATCCACTTGCACTACATGAGCTAATTGTAAGAATAGGCCATTTCTAAACTGCAGCTGTTATGTGCTTAAGCAAACCCTGCTGGGAGAACTGCCTTGTAGAACACCTCTCCTAACACAAGCACACAGAGTCCTTTAATAGAGGAATTCAAAGTGCAGTGTATAAGGGAAACGTTTTCTGCTTCCAAATTTTCCTGAGCTTATTACAGGATGTGGTCCTAGCTTTTCACTCTGACATAGGTTTCCCTTAAGTGTTTTCTATTTTCATTATCTTTTTGCCTCTGCTAATTCAAAACAACAGAAGCTGAAGACTGTGTGTGTTGGGAAATGAGCGAGGGGGGGCTGAGGGAAAGCACTCAGGTTTTGTGATAGAAAATTATGGATGCCAAAAAAATCCCCCAAAACGCCTAGTTTGGTCATGAGAATTTTTTTATTTTTATAATGTATTTTGGTTGTCCCTGTGTACTAGTAAGATCATTCATATCATATTTAATTTCTGATGTACTCTTTCTCTACTCTTTTCTTCGCCCTCCCTCAAATCCTCATCCAGGCATCTCTGAGACAAGACTATTGCATCTGGGTTCTTAACTATATTAACTCCATTGTGCTGGTTTTCTGAGCACCCCTGATCCTTAATGTCTTTATGCTAAAACCCAAATCCTCCCAACAGCAAGGGGTTAATTGTCTGCCTTCCATGTACTTTAAAACTCTCAGCTCTTGGGAATGGTGTTTCCATGAGGATTGAATGTAATTACAAAATAATATAGGCACTCTGTCTTATTTTCAGTGAGTGATACTTAAGTCATTGCTGGGTTTGAGCATGTGTTTATATTGGGGCTCTTCCTTCAGTGTACTTGATGTAAGGTACTTGCAAATTTGAGCCTTTGGGCTTTAAATGTTTTGCTGCTGCTTCTGTTCCTTATTCACTACAGATTACGTATAATTGATGACCTGCATTTACAGACATGGGTGGTATACAGATGTAAATGTTATTATAGCTTTTATATTTTATGTTCTTTCTGAAAGATCATTTTGTCTTTGAATAATACTCCTGTTCAGATTTTGGGGGGTTTATCTCTAAAAGAGAATATGAAATGGATATTGCACATCGTATATTTCTTAAAAGTAGTTTGGAATTTTAGGGTATGGGATTGGTGGTGACTGATACACTGCCTGGATGAGATATATCCCTTTGAAAATAACAGCGCCAGTACATGCCTGCATCTGTCTAACCTCATAATTCACTTTCACATTGGGTTATGGATGTCTGCATTCAGTGAGTCTATCTTCCCTTTAGGTATTATTTCAGCCCTTTGAGATAATAAGGAAAGTTTAATTGCGTTGTTAATTGATTTTTTGCACAACATTATTACCTTGATTGATTGCAGAGTTGATGAAAATGTTAGACACAGGCAGTGTAAAGTATCAGCCCAGTAAGGAGTGGGAGCCTTGTGGAGAATAGATAACCTTGATGTTAAGAGCTATATCCTTCAGATATGTCTTCCCTTGACATATTGATGGCCCTTGAAAAGGGAAAAGCTGATTGTATGCAGAATGCAATCATTAAACCCACTTCAGCTGGCTGTTGATTAATTTGTTTTTTCCTGAAGGATCTAGTTAAAGAGAAGGCCTCACTAGTATCAACAGCAGCCATTTTCCAGGCTTCAGATTATACTTAACCCTCTCCTAGAAGAAAGAAAAATGATACTGTCTTGGTTTAGACAGGCAGATTGTCTGCAAACATTCAGTCGAACTGCAATTTGGGGATTATAACACTCACTTTACCCCGTTAACTACTGCTTCCTCTATGACCTCTCCTCCCCCTGCCTTCAGTATTCAGCTTCACCATAGAAAGCAGAAAGTCACGTTTGATGTTTTCTAAGTAAGGCCAGTGTCTGTTCTCAGCAGAGATGCCAACAGGGATGTCAAGCTTGTTTTGCCCAAAGACTGAAATACTTCAGTAGCATATAGCTGCTTCCCAGGAGCCTCTCTGAAAGGACCACAGGGTTCACTGCACACACGTAAGTGGTTAAGCTTTTCCTTATCCCTGAAAAGATCTTTCTTGTGTATTTTTTGTTATTATTTTTGAGATCTTTGAGGTCTTCTGTAGGGCAGTTTGTGTTGTTCAGTGCTGCCCCAGGTTTAACAGCAGCACTCATCTACCCTGTTGTTGGATACTTTTAACCAAATGATGGCTGTGTGTGGCTGGCTTTCCCACTGTGAATTTATGTGATGGTCTAATCCCAGACTACCTGCCACCTTCAGAGCATTTTCTGTTTTAATAGCACCTACTTTGAGAGCAAACATGAAGAATATTGTCTAAATGGCCTTCCTGTGGCAGAAGGGGCTTCCTTGGCTGAAAAACAGTCTTGAGATTGAAGGATAGCTTCTGTCTTAAGCCTTTCTTTCATCTGCACTAGCAAATGACTCAAGACTTGCAAAATACTTATGCAGCTTTAACCAAGCAATTTAGTGCCTCTGAATGTGGTGGACGTTTTATCTTTCTGTTAACCAGTTAAAGGATATTTGGTAAAGTAACAGGTTATTGCTTCCTGTTTAGCTTGGTCACTCTTAATTTGTGTGTGTGAGTGATAACAGTGATCAGTGTTGCTTGATTGTTTGGCCAAATGTGTTTCATTAGCTCCAATGTGCACGTTTTGCCAGTGGGCTCCATTTTAATATGGGGACATATTAACTTGAGATATAGTCAAGTCTGACAAATTTGAACCAGCCAAATAAGTGAGCAATATTTCAAGCTGTCAAAGCAGGTGAATGCTGATTAACTGACACACTCCAAGAGCTCTCACCAATATCCCTGCTTCAGTGGAAAACGTTTACTAAGCATAATACTTGTTAGAAAGTCTTTGGTGCTTTGACAAAACCTAAATGACTCTGACCCTAATGGAGGGGTTTTAATGTGCCTCTCTTGAGCCATTTCTTAGTCCCCAGTCTTTTATCTTTAGCAAAAAGCTTCCATAGAGGCTAAAAGTGTACCTGTAAACTACATTCTACTGACAGCCCTCCTCTCATTAGCATGTTTTTAAAAGGAGGCTTCGGAAAGGGAAAAGAGTTGATGATACGAAATAATGACAATGTTTTGGCTTTCAGTACTGGAGACAGGGCTTGGGAACTAGATTATGGCCAGTAACTATTAGCAATAGCAGATGGTGTTATATGGTCACATAGGATAGAACAAAATTCTAAGAGATAAGCCCAGACTTAGTCCAGAGAACTAGGCATTTTCTGAATACTTTGAGGGTTTGGATCCGGATGCATTTCTGATTTCACTTGATGCTATATAGGAATAGCAATAGAAGAAAGAAAGGAACCCCACCAGTTGTGGGGTCCGGATGTGTCTTACAAAGTGCCAGATGCCTTCAACTTCCACTGAAGTCAATGGAATCCAGGACCTTGTAGTATCAGCTTCTTAAAAAACATTTGTTTTTGTATTGGGAAAGATCATAGCAATCCTATCATTAGCAATTAGTTAAATGGGTTTTTTTTTGTTTCTGAGGAAGGGCTTGTGGAAAGGAGCAAGTAATGGCAGGCAAAGAAGGTTCTCTTAACTGTATCATAATGTGACAGCAGCACTATTTAATTATGCTCTTTAATTTTATTTGAGAGACTTTCTTTCCCAGCTTTAAAAATAAAAGGCAACTTGTCTTTATTTCAGATGACTCTCTTGAGAAATTTTAAACCAGTTGAGCCAGACTGAATTTTCTATGGCTTTTTTTTTCTCCTAATGTGAACTCCTGCAGCAGGAACACATTTGAGATCCAAAAGCAAGTTTTACTCATGAGATGAGCCAAATTTGTGTCTAAACTCTCCAGAAGGGCCCTGCTGCTCAAATTTTTTTCACATAAGAATTTGTAATTTTACTGGAATGCTTGCAGACTTTCCAAACAATTATTCCAAAAGTTTGCTTTCTGCCCCATAAATCATGGTCCATTTGTTTAATTCTATCACAGTTACTAAAAGAACTTACTTCCCTCTTTTTTCCTCTTGTATTTTACTGCTAATGCAATCTATGCATGGTTAAAGTTTGTGAAGTACAATATAATTATAGTCACTTTTTGTTTTTTTTTTTTAAATGACCTTGGCATTCTTTATGGTTTAACTCCATTGCTGGGTAGTGTAAGTATTATTATTAGAATGTAGCCTAAAGTGTAGAGCAGGCAGCAGAAATGCCATTTTTGCATATGTTAGCCAAATTAAGTGAAAATCTTTTAAGTTTGTATGGTGAGTGTACACTCAACAGCTGAACTTTAATTTATGGTCAGGAAGGGATTTTTACAACCTCCTGTTCCTCCATCATTCTGAATATATTAAAAGTGCCTCTTACACCAGTGGTTGCAGTGTTGCATTAACAAAAGTAATAGAAAGATTGTTCAGTGCTGGCATTTATGCTGTGGATGTGAGAGAATAACAAGTGCCACCTCAGCTGCGGTGGAAGCCGATAATGGAGACGGGCGGTCGCCTCCTTCTCCCTGGACAACATTTGAGCCTTTTGTTGAGAGCACTACCCCGCCATCTGTATACACAAACTGATGCTCACTGAGATTAGTCCACCAGAAGTCAGGCTCCTGGGCGAAAGACTGAAAGCAGAGGTTGTATAAATATGGGCTTTGATCATGACAGAACAAGAAATTGGCTGCAAAACTAACAACCAGGATTGCTTTAATTGCCATCCCTGCCTGGTTGGCGGCGGGTGCGGTGCGGGTTTTAGACAAATACTTGCTGCCCTCTAGTGCCCATGGGCTCGGCCTGAAGCTGACGCGCCCAGGCGAGCCGGGCAAGTGGGGCTTTTCTGGCAAGGAGTGGCTTTTTGCCTGGTTGCTAACATTGCTTGTCCAGTTTGGGGGGCTTGGTTAGTAATAGAAAGCAAATAAGCTTTTGTGACATGGTTTTAGAAATGAAGGGTATTTAACAGATATAACCTGACTTGCATTGAATATTTACAGTCATTTTTTTCTGCCTTTACTACTTTTATTTAAGCCATTTATGAGAGAATAAGAAATCTGAAGAAGTGTTTTAAAGACTAAAAGAATGTGAAACCATTCCTCCTTTCTTTCATTTCTTTCAAGGGCATTCAATATATCCAAATGTAAGCATTGGTTCACTCATAAAATCTGGCATGCTGATCCCTTCTGTGCACTTGCATTTCTTTGACTAGACTATCTAGCTAACTATACAATTTATGTGTCTGAGTAATTAGAAATATATGCTTTAATTTCTCAACATATTTAATGAGAAGTATTTAATCATAAAGTCAGCATTAATTCCATCCATGACGTTAAAACTGCAAAACTGGTAAAGATTCACTGAAGAGACAAAAGCATTTGGTTGGGATTTTCTGTTTGGTTGGCTGGGTTTTTTTGTTTGGTGCTTTTACTTCATTGTCACTAGAAAGAGACATCTCATCCCCCCAACATATTTCTGTGATGTTGGTTACAATAAACATGGAAAAGTTCCAAAGAAATCCCAAGTGTAGGACCTTAAATTGTAACAATGACACCCAGAGGAGTATGGAACTGGTTAATGATTTAAAGTATTATGCCCTAAATGCTCCTATTTTAGCCAACAGTAGAGAATCTGTAGACAGCACATGCCCAGATCAAAGCTGATCATGTCAATGTCATTCAAGGAGGGAAAGATACCCTACTTTTCCCCTTCTCTCCCCCCTACCCTTTTTTAAACAAAGTATGACATCTGAGGAACAGTGTGTTGATTGTTCCACTGCCAGGATACGCATAATGGAAACTTTAGCTCCAAGATAACTTTTAATCTGTCAGCCTAATGGCTCCTTAATGTGTAGAGGCTTTAAATGTATGCCAGCCAGGGCTGTATAAAGTAATATAGTTTGTGGCCTGAATGGATCTAGATGACTCTGCACCATGACACAATATGGTTTATTATTAAGTATCAGCTCATCAGCTTATTCCCACGGACTTGGACAAGCTTCTCAATTTTCCAGTAACAGATTATGTGAGAAAAAGCTTGCAGTGCATATTTCTTTCCTCTTTTTTTTTCCCCTCCCTCTTTCCAAATTACAAGTTTCATTCCCAGTTGCACTGGGAGCACTGAAGTGTATTTACAGCAGGCTGCACTTTATCACACATCAGTTTGACTGCTAGTTTACGCTGAACATTTATGCAACTTCCTTGGCCCAGGATGCAAACTTCACATCTTTGTATTCCTATCACCTTCATTGCAAATTTTTCCAACATCCTCTCCCTGTTGACTGCTTTCCTCCCCCCTCCCCTAGTCTCACTTCCCTACATGCTCCCCCTTTTCTCCCCCTTCCTTCAAACAGGCCAGTGAGACTTGACATGTCACAGCACTTGTACGTGCAGGATAGTTGCAATAATTCAGTGTGTTAGTTTGCCCTGTGTGATTCCTCTCAGCTCTAGCTTAGGTGTATAATTCCAACACCATTGCTATAGACTGGATACAGATTTGATCTTGTGCTTTTCACTAATTTTTTCAGTCTGAAAGACCATTTTGTGCCCTATGCTGTAGGGTCTCCTGAGGAAAATGTTACCACTTTTTGGCATCCCTGTGCAGGAAGGAGAGCAGAGAGGTAATTCATCTCTGAGTGGGAAGGTTACCTTCCTTGAATGTTGTTACCCCCAGAGGGAGGGGAAAATCAGAACCAGCACTTTACTACTGAAGGTATGTCTTCTTTCTCCAGAAAACGTGAAATGGACCACAATCTCTAATTCATGGGGGCCACTTTGGGAGTATTTGGGGACACTCTGAGTACTGTGGCCATGGTGTAGGAATTCTGCCTTTGCTACAGTGGGCTCTGCACTCAGCCTTCTCAAGCACAACCTAATCACTTTATGCATAACTAATTTTGGAAGAATTGTGCATTATTTTGACTTACATTTAGTGTACCTGGCCTCTTAAAAAATAACTAATTTATAACATAAGAAAAGTTAATATTTGTGCATTTGTTATGTAAGTACTTGTGAGTATTTTATGTTAATATTTTAGGGAATTAACATTTGGGTTTTGTTTATTGACATGATATTTCAGTTCTTTATAACATACTCTTCTACAGACTTTAGCTGTGGCACAACCCAAGGCATTCATATCCTTCCTTACCTGTTGTATTCTCCTCTTTATATTGCTCCCTCTGCTCTGATTTAGGGAGTCTATATCCCGTGCCTTGACTCCAGCCTGGAGCAATCTGGAAACTACAGTTACAACAAGCAGATTTAATGATAGTAGTTAGAGATCTCATCACATTAACAAGGACAGCTGCAACTCTTCTGTTCTTCTCCTGTGTCATGTTGCAGTTATTGAGCTCAAGCTTCCCCATGCTGGCGGTTTGTTTGCTGGGGCAGAGTGGAAGTCTGAGTGGACCTCTCTGGCTTACATACTTGGCTGCTTTGGGGAGGACTTTGTGTTTCAGGTGATTCTTTACACCTTTTCTTATCATCTAAGTGATCTCAACTTCCTGTGTCAGAGAATTCATAGGCAAGATCATATTCAGTAGAAACAATTGTTCTGTTTCACCAAAAGTCAACATGAAGTACAAAAGCCTCTCTATAATTCCCTCCCTTCTTGTCCTGTAAGTTTATAAATTTAAATTTTTGATTAAATTTGGTTTATTTTACCAAACATGGACAAATATGGGCAAACAACGTAACAAGAATTCTTTTCTGTTTTTGGTTTCAGCAGAGTTGAAAAGCTAAAGCAGTTGTTGTTTCTAATTGCTCAAACTATTGTCCTTGTTTATAAAAACATATTTCTACATAAACAACTATAAAGACACAACTATAAATAAATGTCTGCAAAGTAAAGCACATGAATGAACCTTAGAAGACTTAGTGACTTGGACAAACACCCAATTTCCAACGTTTGGATTTTTTTTCTTTTAATTATTTCATTTGTAAAGTATCGTTTGTCACAGCCACAAGATTCAATAGAACTAAAAGTGCACTATTTGGGTCTACGTAAACTGTTTATTCTTTTTATCCTATCACTATTACATTTTTAACATCTCTCTTCTTTCCTTCCACCACATCCCAGGGGCCTGTGGAGCTTTGCATGGATCTGTGCTCCCCAAATATCAAGATGATTTGACTGAATGTCAGTCTAATGTTTATGTGGGTTCGTTTGTTTTGGTTTAGGTGTGGTTTTGTTTTGGGGGTTTTTTTGCAGGTTTTTTTAATTCATCAAGGATTGCAAAGCAAATATTTTGAAAGAGCAGATTTGGAAATATTTTTATAATTTTTACAGTATTCAATTGTTTGAATATTCTTAATGATGAATTTAAAATAGCTGAGGTACATTTAGATGGAATGATTTTTTTTTTTGACTAAAGTGACTGTGAGAATATATATATATAATTTAATTCTCCTGATTTAGCAGAAAAATATAACCTATGTGCTGCTGAAGGTGAGAGGATTAGGCTTCTAATTTCTTGAAAATCTCTAGCAATGCTTTTCTCATAGAAAGTCAAAATGGAACTGAAAATAAGAAGTTGTCAACTAGAAAAATAGATAAAGTTGTTAGAATTTCCAGGAAGATAAATATAAAATCAAGAATTTCTAAACTCTTGTACCAAAGAATTTTTTCTTAAAACCGGATTTACTTATCCCTTAGATGAAAAGATTTTTACGAGTTTTAAATTAATTCAACTCATGAAGATGTTTTGCTTGAATCATTAGCATTTTAGACTTGAAACTGTTCATAGATAGGTATTTATTCTCTTCTAAATGTTGCCAGTAGGGAATTATTTTCCTTTAAAGGAAGCTTATATTAATATTTAAGGGAATTTCTCAACTTCTGTTCATTAATGGTAGAATATGCCCAAGTGCCTATGAAAAAAATTATAATGGTATTGATATTTCATCCTGAAGGGCCTCAAAACAATTTAAAGATTGGTAGTATAGCCACACTGAAATGCATCCAGCATCTTGGTGGAACACGGCAGCTGTTTAATAGCCCATAGCAAAGCTATGCAACAGCAGGTTGTACAAAAAGAGATGAATATGGATCAAATACAAACTGGCAGTGGAGGATTTAGATACCGTACTCTAATTAAAGTTAGGTGAGGTGGAATTCCACTAGAATATTTAGTCTGTGTATGAAGTGCTACACTTTGTCTGAGCACAGGTCCTAGTATGAGGATCTGTGGTTAGTCCATGTGAGACAGGCAGAAGGATATTTACTGAAACGTAGTCCCTAATGTATACTGCAGACCAGTGTTTGACAAACAAATTTAATTGTGAATACTTTGCTTTTTTTCCTTGCGGAGGGGTTTATTAAAAACACTTGATGTAAAAATGGGTGCCTGATGGGGATGTTCGGCAGATGTGGCAGTAGGTTTTAATGGGAGTGGCAAAATTTTTGGCTTGACTGCTTAGTTTTCGTAATTACTTTTTAAAGCAAACTGAATGCTGCTGGAGGAAACTGTTGGAAACAGCTGCCTGGGTTGTGATGGGTGAGAGGTGGTATTTTTATAGATGTAATTATTTGCTAGGAAAAAGAGAAAAGTGAGAAAGGCAACAAGATGCTACTAGACAACAATTTCCTTAGGTCACTGTTGACTTGAGCTGAATTTTGACCAGTAACTACCTAAGGCTATATGATCCATAGGTCTAGCATGTTCCATTGCAGCTTCTTTTTAACATTTTTGGTATAATACATGAAGACGTGCAAATTTTTTTCTCTAGAAAAGTGTATAGAGATCCAAACACGCCATAGCTCTCTGCAAAGCATGCCCAATTTAAAAGAAGCTTGCTTAAATGACTTGAACTTTTTCATGTGTTTTAGTATGTATGTATGTATTTATTTATTTATTTGGATAATTGGGTTTTCCCTCAGCTAAGGAAAAGCTGGTGTTGCTGACATTACAATGTGTTTGTGAAGAAAGACTGATACCACAACACGTACAGGCAATTGCAAGGTCATTACTTACCCAGCATAATTAGAACATCCATTCTGAAGGGTGAAAACATTTAAAAGATAAAGAGTAAATTTAAAAAGGATTCTTCCCAATGCATTTTTTTCATAATTATAGTTTTAACAGCTTGTGTTGATGGTAGAATCAGCTACTTAAGAAAAAATAGAAGCCTCATTCATGGAAGATGATCCCTCAAGAGACCTTGTGTTGTCATTTCTTAAGAAACTCAAGCAGAAGCCTCATTCAGGATGCTGTGTATTGTTTTGATGTATAGGGAGTATACTTAGCTTATTATGGACAATGCTGGGTATTTTAATTAAAAAAACACCAGAACAGCCACAAATGTATTGTTTCCCCTTTTTCCTCCCCTTGTCTGTGTACAAAAGCACAGTATCTTTCCTAAATTCACATGTGAAATATCTTAGCATCAAAATTATTGCAGTGCACAGACCTTTTGCATGTCTCTGAGCTTTCTGTAGTTGCCAATGGGACATGGGAAATAAAGAGGAAAAACAAAAGAAAAAAACACTCCAGTCACTGCATTTAATTTATGAGCAAGATTATTGTTTTACAAATAACCTTCATGATAAATAAGGTCTCATGGCAACATTTTCAACTGTGCTTTTATCAAGACTCTCTGAGCAGTGTGTGTAATATGCCTGGCAATTGAATCACAGCTGTGTGCCTGGGTTGAGAATCTCTGTGGAGACAACACTTCCTTAATTTAAACAATTGTAGGCTGCAGGATTTCAAAAATTTCAGCTGACTTTAACTGTCACTAGCCCAAGCACCTTTATCCCCAGGCGAGCAGCAGCAGCTGGATTTCATTTCCTGCTGCCAGACTGTCCGACATCTTTGCTGAACATCCCGGGAACAGAGCATCTTTACTTTAAGGATTTTATTCAAGGTGACAGCTCCTCACACTTTAGCGTTCAGATCACCTCAAGTAGCTGAGATATCAGTGAAAATGAGAGCACTTCTCCAGCAAACTCCAAATTTAGATTGACTGAGGTTATCCTTAGGCCTCTAGACCCAGCCTCCACAACAGCACAGGCCTGCCAGTAACTTTAAAACTACAGTGGAGTTTGTAATGATGTCTGGGGAGAAATATTCTGCCAGAGCAGTGGAGGATACTATAAGCGATAGGAAATGATGTCAGATTTAGTTAGGGCTGGAGACAGTGTTAGAATATACTTGGCATAATATGGCACCGGTATCTCTGTCAGCATCTCTGTTTTCTGTCACCGCACACAATCCCGGGCCTGTCTGTAGCCCTGACAGTGTCTTTTCAGATCAGGTTATTGCCAGCTTGGAGACTGGCTCAGTGCAGCACCATACAGCCCCCTTTGTTTGAAGTCTGCCCTTTTGTCATTAATGCACTTGATGTCTATTTAAATCTGACGGTGAATGCAGTATCTGTTTTCCTGTCAAGAGATCATTGACAATATTAATACCTCATGTCCTTGCCTCATTTTCTAAGCACTGACACCTAGCTATAGTCTCCAGCATTCATCAAACAGCACTCTCTCACCAGCATCTCTATAAACAGTCTTGCTTCCAGTCCTTAAGAAATGCGGCAGACCTCAAACAAGACTTTTATCAATGCCAGTGAAAAAGGAGTCTGAAGAATGCCATTAATAAACTGCCTGTATCCTTTGCACTTAGAGCTCTAAATGGCCTTGTTACCAACCTAATGCCTGATGTAGCCTGACTTGGGATATCTGTTTAAGGGAAGAAAAAGTTGTTCTTCATTAGATACATGTTTAGGAGTGCTAATATCATCCTTTGAATGTGGAAACTGCTCCACTAGTGAAATTATTGAAATGATTGAAGAAAGCTCTATGGAGTAGGGGAAAGGGATCAATTTCGCCCACCACCGCCACCACCCTCATACGAATGTATTACTATCCTGATGTCTTAGAAGGAAAGAAGAGCATTAATCTTGCACAACTCATGCCTTCCAAAGCTTTAGTAGCTTACCTGACAGACATTACGCTGGAAAAAAAATGGATGCAGAATATAAAAGCTTGCACAGTGCATTCATACTGCAGATGGGCACAGTATTTGCTATGTGAGTCTGGGAAATCTAAAACAAGAATGAATTAAGGATCTGCTCCTCCCTTCTTTACCCTTTATGTAGGGCAGTGTTTGTCCCCTTTAGGGCTAGGTTATGTTTGCCCTTATAGAGGTAAGGTACTAAGTACTCACAGAGTGACTGCTCTGTTAAGACATTCCCAAAGCAGAGGAGACCCACCTTCTTTCTGTTCATGGGAAATGACTTTAATTTGACTATACATGTCTGAGGGCTCAAAGAACGACTCTGCTAGTGAGATTTAGCATCTTTGAGGATGTTCACAGGTGGGATGTGACTGTGAACTTACGCTTTCACATACCACTTAGTACCACCAGAGGGGATGCTTTTGAATAAGGTAGTGAGATTTGCAGGTATGTGTGTCTGACCCGCAGCAGTTAAGGCTTTTTCTGGCATCTTTCTGCCTACACTCAGTGAGAATAACATGCCTTGTCTCCCAAAGCCAGTATTCTGTCTAATTTTTGAAAGCATCCTCTATGTACCAATATGTAGCATAATTATAGCTGTGTCTTGCTCATGGGATGTTGTGATGGTGTTTGTAAAGATACGTTGGAATAGTTTTTACCATATCTTTATTTGTATGGATAAAAATGCTGGAGTCTGGAGAGCTAACTCTTTTAGCCCACGTCTGCTGATGACTTTCTATGTAGGTTTCAACTGGTCACTTCAGTTCTCCGTCACTGCGTTAGGTGCTTGCAGTATGACTTTGTGAAATTTTGAAAGGTTCTTCCAGGATCCACATTAAACTGTAATTACTTTCAGGGTTGTTTTTTGTTTTTTTTTTTCTTTTTGGTTTCATCCACCAGGAAAACCTTTTAAATACATAGCAGGGACATAGCAGAAAGCATTTTCCATTTTTCCAAAGCAGGAGAGAGGTGCTGTGATTTAAAATGCAGTGTATGATGTTTCAGTGTTATGTATTTCTGATTTTGAAGATACTTGTGGATTTATGTTTACCAGGATAGATCATGCATGTATTTCAACACATGTTTTCTCAGTGGATTCAAAACTGCTGATTGAAATGACAATACTGAATATTTCAAACACACGAACTTTCTTTTGCAGGAAAAGAGAAAGCTGTTCCTTACCTTCAAATTTGCCTAGTTATGTGCTTTATTGTGCATTATGTCACTTCAGTCCTAACTGTAATTCATTTTCTTTTTATTGTAGGCATTTTTGGGAAATGTCGCTACATTTACTATGGAAAACATTCCGAGGGCAACAGATTCATCCGAGACGACCAGCTATAAAACACAGGGCTGCTTAGTACCTCTTCAGTCCTTCCACATAAGAAGCACAAATTGCATCTAAATTTTAAGCGTATAACTAAAGTCCTCTAGTGCCTTCTGCTGACATTGCCAAGCCTGTCAAGATCATCCTTCTGTCTTAGTCTGAGTAGTCACATAGAGATTGACATGATTGCCTTTAAGCAGGTTCCATCCACCAGTGTGACAGACAGCTGCAGCCACGCACCCGGCCTGACAGGAGGAGCACCGTGATGGATTGCCTGGTCCAATTGCTGCTCCAGGAGAGCAGGGTCACACCTGGGGCTGCAGTGAGCATGCTCCATCGCTTGGCACCTCTGCAAACCCAGCATGTTTATCTCCAGCTTGCCTGTTGAGCAAAAGTGGCTGGTGATATCCAAGTGTTTATAGAAGAGAGAGGCTGTAATTTCAGATGAAAAGGCCCTTATCTGTTCTTATTTTTTTTCCTGTGAATTAAGTGCTTGTGTTTCTATCATCTCATACACACTTACACAAATCCTTTCACAGTTTGGTAGTATCCCCCACTCACCCCCAAATGAGCCTAAACAGATTTTTTTTTCTTTCAACAGGGGGGAAAAAAATGTATCCTGCAAATATTTTGGCCATGAAAAGTACTATCAATTTGTATAGTTGTTTATATGCAAGGGAAAGGATTTAATTTCATAGAAAACTTTTGCTAATTCTTAATTTACATCCCAATATTTGCTAACGCTTCCTTTAGAAAAGTGAACATTTCTTAATGCTGCAGAATACTGGCACAGCTTAACTGCATGTACTTGGAAGAAGGCCTTATTAGAGATATTGACAGTGTTATTTCTGGTTCATTGCACCATTTATTTCTAACTTCTAGGGATTATGTTTAGAATTAAATGTTTAAATTTGGAGGGGAAAAGTGCTTAACAGGAGTGATATAAATCTGCCATCAGGTGCATGTGATTATTCAGAGAGAAGAAAAGTCAACAAAAGTAAATGATGGAATTAACATAGTTAGCAGCTTTACTAATATGTTAGAGAGATGAGTTCTGAATAATCTCTTTCTTGTGTTTATGTAAGAAAGGCTATTGTCAAATTTTCAGTCAAAAAAATAAAAATTCATGGCAAATCTCCTGCTTTTCTGATAAAGAGCTTGGATATATTTAGAATCACGAACTTGTTACAGTGAAAAACAAAATTCCATACTTCATTCATTTATTGTGTTAAGTGCTACTAGATACAATGGGATTTTCAAAGGAATATGCAAAAATTCTCACCTCTGGGCTGTTCCAAACCCATGCATATTGATCCCAGTTGAGAACTACCATTGCACAGCTGTTCTTGGTTTGTTTGAAATTACTTGGTGGCCTTTACTTGCTTCCATGGTTGAAAAAAACATCAGTTTTTAGCAACTGCCTGCTTTTGGGAGTATTATCAGCTAGCGTTACAGGTGGAAGTGAACTGGACATTGAAGTCAATTATGATATCAGGTTCGAGTAATGAAATAAAATGGGACACTGGTGGAGTGCCAAAGGACAGCTTGCTGCTGCTGAGCATCTTGGGCCTTACTGAGTAAATGGAAGCCTTGGCTGATTCTGAAAGTCTATAATGAATCTTTAACAGACATTTAAAGTCAGTGATGAACATAGTTCACACCACCTGTAGTTCAAATTGACCTCTGAGCTGTTTGCCATGCAAACAGTTTTGGCATCTGGAAAGCACATTTCAGCCACTTATAATGCCTCTTCTAAGGCCATACATGAGTACAAATGAAATGCCAATTCATATCAGAAGTCCTAGGAGATATTGTATAAATGAAAGCTACATGCCTCTTTCTTTCATCAAAAATATAATTAGAAATATTTAGGGTGCTTGTCATTTTTCTTGGTTACCAAAATAACAGCAATCCTTAGCTTGTTGTCTTTTTTGAAGCTTCCACGCATTTTGACCATGGCAATGTTACAGGCAGCAGGGTTCTGAATAGGGGTGTTTAGAATAACCTAATGTCACTTTCAGTCTGGTTGCATATATGTTCTTGTCTTTGCAAAAGGCTTTAACCCTGCCTCAAACAATAAACAGCACTTGCAAACTGACCCATGATTTTTCCATCTTTATTTTGCTTGTTTACTTTTCCTAATGTCAAAACCATTTGTATCATTTTCAGGAGTGTTTTCTTCCTAGCCAAGCTTTGGAGGCAAAAATATTTTTGGAAGGAAATGTGAACAAAGTCTCTTCCACTTTGTTTTTTGTTTTCACTTGGGGGATTATATACCTATAGTTAAATATGGTAAAGCCCTAATTAAAATTTACTTGAAGGGAATTCACACTAAATGTCTCTGATTCTAGTCAATCAAAAGGATGATCTATGAATAATTATTTTGTATTACTAACATGTATTAAGATATTATTTAAAAACATGCATGGATTCTTGTTACTGTTTGTGCTAATATAATTTTTTGGTATGTGGAGCATTTTATTTTCAACTGTGTTCTGCTGAAATTGTGCTTTAAGAGATGGCAAACTTTTCAACCCTGAGGCTGCTAACTACACTTGGTTCTTTCCTCAGTGGGAACTGTGCCTGAATTCCTTAACTAAACTATCACGTAGGATGAAAGTTGCAGTAATCTAAGAAGAGATTCCACTCTCTCTCCTTTGCTCTCCCTTCTCCACACATGGCACATTTTCCCTCTCAAGATTAACTAGGCTATTAAAAATAGAAGATTTGCCTACAAAGTTATGATGATTTTAAAACATGTATCTTTCCAAGGAACCATTGCATTCTTAGTTTTTTGCATTAATACAAGAAAAATTTGGCCAGCCACGTTTATTAACAATTAACACTGTTTGAACTCTGAGAAGTGTGTAAGTAATCTTCAACTACTACAAATTAAAAAAAAAAAAAAATCTAAACTTCTGTCTTAGGTTCCATCTTGTGATGACCAGTATTTTGCCTTTTGACAGACATCACACGTCTCACCTAAGGAGTAGGAGGCAAGGGTTCTACTAGGAGCTGCCTATAGAAGCTGTACTTGCTACATTCCTATCTTTATGTATCGAAAATGT
This sequence comes from Sakesphorus luctuosus, assembly GCA_013396695.1. Classification (NCBI taxonomy): domain Eukaryota; kingdom Metazoa; phylum Chordata; class Aves; order Passeriformes; family Thamnophilidae; genus Sakesphorus; species Sakesphorus luctuosus. The sequence continues at coordinate 52,082 of VWZD01002671.1, forward strand.
TAATTCCTAACCTTATAACTAAAAATAAGAAAAGGATTCAAACTTTAAAATAGAATTGAAATTCTAAGGATGAATGACCTTCAGTGAAAATCCTTCTGTTATGGATACACAAACCTAACTTTAGAGCACACTGGCTCTAATTGAATCTCTTGCATGCATAAATGATTTATGGAATTGTTGAACGTATGTTACCACTGAAACCATTTTTTTCCTTTTAGTTGGGGTGAATCTCGCAGTTGTTATTCTAGTATTTGCCTTACTCAGACTGTGAGTCCCTTTGAGTTCAATGTGTTAGCCATGAAAATTAAGGTTACTAACTTTTTGAGGGCTGATAGGCAGCTTCCTTTTTAATACAGAACATTATTTGCTGATGAAAAATCACTGTATCTTGGTGTAATGTTGCTCCCACTTAAGTCAGAGGAAAGAAACAAACCTTCTGTGCTTTTGAAACTGTTTTCTGTAAATTACAGGGTTCACTTGCTGCCAGTGGATGTATTAATATTTTTTATTCCTGCCAACAATATGAGTATGTTGGGAAATGTTTGCCCCCAGCAGAACTTTGCTAGATGCAGCCTTTATTGTGAGGTTCTGAATCAGCCGATTTTATACTGACTCACCCTGAGTCTTACCACGTATTTCTTCTTTATGTGGTGTGATAGTTGGCACATGAGTCTCTGCTTGCCCAGCTGGGGCAAGATGATTTTCTTTATTCTGTGTAGAACTGTCTTTCTGTTTGCTTTGTTAAATGGTTGGCATATGTGAAAGGAAAAGATGAAATTCAGCTTTCCAGAGGTGTAGCCATACAGCCAAGATAGAGTCTGTAAGTTTGACACATAGATTTTTTTAAGTATCCATTTGCAGGTTCAGTCTGCAGAATCTGACAGTGAATCAGGTGATATGAAGTCAAGGGTCTTGCATGGCTTGCTCACTGTTGTCCTCTGTTCCTAATGATCTCTAGCTCTGTCCTTGTCTGCTTCAATTGCCGTGTCATTGCACTGCAAGCAAGTGATGGCACCAAATAGGTAAGTGCTCCCTTTTTGTTTTTAAAGTGAGATTTCTGCTTCGCTGCTTGTAGTGTAACAATTGAAATGCATAGTTTGCTTTTTCAGTGTTGTTATATGTACACCTGGTAACCATTACATCTCACTGGCTAGTCTTTTCCTGCTATTTAGTTAAAATCTGTTTTCTGCAGTCCTTTCTACTCCTAGTAATGGGAATAAAACAAAAAACCCCAGGGTCTGATTGTGAGAAAACAAGCATTTAAAGATGTTACTATGGTATCATGCCTATGCTAACAACTCTGAGGGACAGATGCACATTGTTAGACACTAACACATCTTAATGGTTTGAAGGACCAAGATGTCTCCTGATTTGGAGCCTTCTTGAAGTTAGTCTGTGACTCTGAACAACTGATAGAGCCTTTGATTTCCTTATGCCGCTCTCACAGCATTAATTGGTTAGAGAATGTTGTTTTAATTAAAATGAGTAAATTCTCATTTTACTTCTAATATTAAGCAACTAGCTTACCAAGAACTTGGATTGTATGAGAGTTGGGCCTGAGAAAAAATGGCTTCTTCCAGTGATTTATGACCTGCTCTTAAGAAGTCTTAAGAGTATTTTCTTTGGCATTTGCTAAGTGAGAACATTCGGGATATACTCAGCACTCCTACTTCATCAGAACTGACTGAATTAATATATTTTCCGTATGCAGTATTAAAGTTACCTTTCAGGTTAGGGGACTCTGATGGACTTGCCTCTGGTGGTGGCGTCAACCTGAAGCTGACCCTTGCATAGAGTTGCTGACAATTAGATTAAGGTTTCAGATGAGGATTTTCACAAGCCTTCAAGGAGCAGATATTTTTAAGGACAAGCTAAGTCGTGGTCATGGCACATTCACAAAATATCATCATCATCCTAGCATCCTCAGCATTTTAAGGGAACAGCATCTTAGAAAATATGTTTAGTTCTTGTTTAGTTGTGTTCATAGGTTTTAACGTAAAATATATTCTACATTATCATATTACATGCGACTTTTAGGCTGTGAGAGCAAAGTTTCTAAATGTGTTCCAAACATTCTCCCAGCACAAGTTTAAAATTTCTTCTAAATATTTTGCCTTATGATTGAAAATTATCAAGTTATGCTGCCAATTCAAAACCAAAACTTTAAGGTCAAGGGTGGCTTTTGGTTTGTTTTTTTGTTTGTTTGTTTTTAACCTAGCTTTATCTTAATCTAGAACCCCTGTAACAGATTATCTCACCTCTCATCCACAATTCCATAGATTCTCTTAGAATAGAAATACAACTTTATGTTATTACAGCTTTATAGTAAAATACATAAGAAGGAATCTGTTTGGAAATGGCCGTATTAAACATAAGTTTTAATTCATTGTTTTATTTGAAAATAAAGAGGAGCTTCAGAGGAACTCTTCAGATCTTACTCTGCAAAACAAGTGGCAGATGTGTGCAGCTTAAGAAATTCTACATTACTGTTATATTTGAATGGGGAAAATCATAGAAAGAATACAAGGTAAGCAAATTTCATATTAGTAGCATAATTTTTATCTGCAATTGCCCTCCTATTTTTAAATTAACACTATTTTTACAATTGAGTATTCAAGATTCAATATAGGGAAAACAAAGAAGAGATTTCTGAAGACAATCTGCTTATTCATTTTGTAGGCGACTCTGTTCTTATGACCTTTGAAACAACATGAGCACTCAATGAGCCAGCATTCAGTGTGTCTACCAAGCAAGCAGACAGTTGTGGACTTCAGGGAATTTTCAAACACACATGCTGTTCAACCTTCGCAATTTTCTTTTACCTAGGAATTGTTTTCAGAAATTCCCTTATAATGAAATTTCTGTTTAAGTTGATAGCTGTAAATGAGGGCACAGTTGCTTCATTTCCTTTTGACAATAAGCCAAATTCATCCCTGGTGGAACTCCATTGATTTAACTCTACTTGAGCTAAGCTACACTGGGGATGAATTTGACCCAGCATGAGATGAGGTTTTTTATTCATCTTTTCTTTAATTTCCTTTAGCTTAGTAGTCGATTTAGGGCTGGTCAGAGGATTACAATGCAAGAGAGGGAAAAAGCAAAACTTCTCCGCTCAAGAGTAATTTCCTTTTTAATACCCTACTGATTTAACCATGACTTGTAATGTGTTCCAGGTAGCCAAATTTCAACATCAATTTTGGGAGAAAGTTCACTATACTTTGAGTCTCTTTCCTTGGCTTCTTCCCAAACCACCAAATCACCACCAAACCATACAATGCACATAGTATAAAAGGCAGTGTTAGTGTCAGTGCCCTGGGAAATGATCTGGATAAACTGTGGTGCCTGAAATGGTTAACTTGAGCTTCGCTGATTACAATCCTCTTTGTCCACTACTTCAGGTGGTGGTGGAGCTTTGAGATTTCAACATCTGTAACACCTATCTCCCCACCAAGTTACTGCTTGCTGTGCTTGGATTTCTGAGAGTCTTGCGTGATTCTTGTCCACATGGAGCTCATGCCAGTCTTTATTTTTTAATTTTTCATATAAGTTTTGGTTATTGTGTGTTCACACCCAATAAGTTTCAAGTTTGAACAAAAGCTGAAAGCGCCATTGAACCAAAATCACTGCTGAGCTGTATGTGGTTTTCATCTGAAACTGTAAATCCACTATGTTCACTGAGGGGTTAGCAGAACTGGCCTGAATGTCAGACCTCTAGCAGCTCTCCCAAATCAGGCTAGTTCTGGGTTTCATTATGAAAAGATTGCACAGCTCTAGCTAAGCCCTCATTTTCCACTTTCAGATAAATGCTTTATCAGCTGTATTTATGAGGCTTAAGAGTAAAAAAACCCCTACCAGCTGTTAATATTAATCACAAGTTTATATCATAAGCACATTCTGAGTCTTATCCTCTTTCCATTCATGTCAGTGGCAAAGCTTTCAACATCAATGGCAGTAGCAGCGAATATCACAAAATATAGTAATGCATACCCGGTTTAAAAGGAAAGAACAGCAGTCTGCCTTAAATTAACAAAACCAGGAATAGGTTATTTTACTGTTGAAAGTTTTGCTCTGTTTGCACATTGAATTTTGAAACATGAAGTATTCAGTGGCAATACAAAAGCAAGCATAAGGTTCAGGTTCATGCTGGAACAGTTTGCATTTTCTTATGGGGCATCAAAATGGATACTAAAGCAGGGCATTTGACATAAGGAATTAAAATATGTAATATAAAGAATGAGTGTCTATCAGCCACACTAAGAAAGAAGCCCAGATTCATTAGTTTTGAATCAGCTGCTGACTGGTAAATTTCTGGAACTTTACACAGTAGAAACATTCTCTCATATGTAAAACCAGAAATTAATATTATTTTAGAAAATTTTAATCTGTTCCAAAAGCAACTATATTTAAGCAGTTAGTGAGGTCTGGTCAGTTTGGTATGAGTTTTTTCTCAAATCAAAACTTGAAGGATTTAGACTATAAGGCATTCTGCTGTTTTGGGTTGTAAGGCTTAGTAAGCTCACATTTTGCCTAACTCAAAGTCCAGCTTCACTGAAATGTTTGAAATCTGAACAAACACTCCAGACCTGCAGATGGATGGTTTCAGTTTGTGTCTATTTCAATGACTTACTTTTAAAAGTTGCTAAAATAAAAATATATGTCCTAACTTTCCTACTGGAATAATTCTAATATAACCTGAACTGAGAGAATGCTGTGATTTAATTAACTGAAGTATTCTCAGCTCTATTAAAATAACATACCAAAACAATTTGTGTTCTCATTCTAGTTTTTTCTTATACAAAACACCCTATTTAAATATTTTTTTCTATTTTTATTAAAACTAAATCCTAAATGTCACTGTTAATGCCATTGTTAAAATTTATCCTTAAGGAACATAAATAGCAATGATAACAGTTGTGGTTTTTTGGAGCAGTTTGAATTTGAGGCCACAATATGCCATATTTTCTGAAAGTTGGGTTTTTTTATATCATTGCTGTTCATGTGTTTGAAAGCACATCTGTAAGGGCAACAGAAAGCTCTGCTATGTTTTCTTGTTTAATTATGGCTGTACCATGCTTGCTTAAATTGTAGTAGCTCTTGGCTAGATTGTAGAATGCTTCCTGTTACGGGAAGTCTCATTGCTGCTCATAGGCCCCCTCTCCTCATCCCCACGGAGAAGAAGAGTAGCATCATGAAAAGTTTGGGATTCTTGTTTGTCCTTAACTAACCATAGCTGTGTAATTGTTGATCTGAAATAAATTCTGGCACTTCCCATGTCTATCTGCTGCTGTCACTGATTTCTTAATTATATAGAATGCTAAAGTGAATGCTTGACTCTGTGCAGTGATAGTTCTGGTTATATGATTCTATGATTTGTTTGGTATTAGCTTTATCATTTAGCCTTTCAGTGCAGCCAAGAAAAAGGTAACTTCAGAAGCATTCACTTTTAAAGTAATTTGCTTGGAGGTTAATAGAAGTTAGTGATTTTTTTTTTTTTTACGTCTGGAATTAGGTCTGTCCTCTAGATGGGGAAGCAGTGCCTCAGAGGAAAACCAGAACAAAAAAAAAATGGAGGCCACAAATGTCAGGATCGAATGCACAGTGTGTTAAGTACCCAGCAATAGGTGGGCACAGGATTGAGGACTGGAATGCTCATCCATCCAGAGGAAGAGTGGTTGCATTGTACTCGAAGTCTTGGCAATGCCCTCTGCAGTGTCTCAGGTTACCCTCTGCTAAATGAGCATCTTCCATCTGAACCCAGCTTTCTTCACAATGAGACATGAGCAGGCAGAATGCTTCCCCTAAAAAGGTGTTAATCCCTCTAGAATTAGCAGGAAATATATGACATATTTTTGAAAAACAAGATTAAATTGTATGTTTTCACATATGTGCAAGCTCATGTGCCATCATTGCATTTCTCACATTTTAAAAAAGTTCAAGAAGGAGCCCAAATAATTATTTTAAGAAGATAAAATGTTTAAGTCCAACTGCTAGTCAAATCCAGCTGAAACATGGCCAGCTGAAATGGGCAAAGAGAGCCCCAGAGTAAAATTACAGTGTTTAACTGTGTGAAACATGTCTGGCTGTCCATACACAGTCACAAATAACTGCAGGAGAAACTCAGGCTGCCCAGGGAAAAAGAAGAAAAATTACTGTTTGTTATATCAATTAAACCCAAACGGGCAAATGTCATAATCCAGGAGTCTAGAGTTTTAAGCTTTATTTTTTATTTCTTTATTTTTTTTTAAATTTTGAAATACAAAGAAATCCAAATCTGATTTTAAAAATGACATTTCTTTATTTTAAATGAATGATAATGATACAAGACTGCTGTCTCTTCTTTTTCTGAATTATGTTTTCAGCTCCTGGAGTTCCTCCTTGAGAGCCCTTGGTGTCCATTAGCAGATCCATTTTCTACCCTTAAACTGTGTATTCTTATCAAAATGTTAATTCTTCCAAGCCTTGGAAAAAACACCCCAGTACTCTGTGTATTTTATATGCCAAATTATTCCACTTTAATGGAAAAAGAACAGAAATGTTAAGGAATTCGTGTGTATCTGAGTTGTGCACATCAATCTTCTAAGGCGGCACATAACAAAGGTCAGAAATAGCCTAGCGCTGTGTTTTGTGTAGCTCATCATTCTATGAGAAAATGTGCCCAAGTTCCTCCTAAAACATTGTTTTCAAGCATGGTTACTACTGAATATATTTCTAAATGACAAGGTTTATTTGTCTGTGTTTTGATATGTTTAGGGGAAACTCAGGCTGACAGTTAGAGGAGGCAGGAAGAGGGAACCACAACAAGTTCCACTGAAACACAAAATGTCATCTCTTCCCTAGCTAAGATACAGAAGCATCCTGATGAAAAAAAGAGCAGACATTTAAAACTTTCTGACATGTGTCACAGATGCAGCCATTGAGCCACTGTTCCTGATGTAGCTTGAAATGACAGCATCCAAGCCATTGGAACTGGCTGCAGGACATTCAAAGTTTGGTGTGTGTCGCATTTAATCCTTGTCATAGCACATCTCGAGAATAAAAAAGACAAATGAACACAGGCAGTAGTAATAGTTCAAAAAACTTAAAATAAAGCTTCCCAGTCTAATTGATATTATCAAGCTGTGCTAACATTTACCAGCCACCAAGTAGACAGACAGGAGGTCAGCACCCTTTTTTTCTGCAGTTTTCCCCCAAGTCAGAAGGATAAGTCTTCCAAGCTTTCTCTAAGGGTGACCCAAATACATGAACTGTTTACTCAGAAATAGCACTGACTTGCCAAACATACTCCTTAATAATCAAAACGTATAAAGGCAAAAATACTTCAACCATCGATGAAGCAACTTGCCGTGCATGGCCCATGTTATTTATTTACACTAGCTTAGGATCCAGCCAATGGTGATGATTATCGTACCAAGGAGTTGATAATTTATTGATTGTACAACCTCTGGATATTTTACATCATGGTTGAGTTGAGGGGCAGGCAGCATAAAATAACATTCTTTTTGAGCTGTCATGTTGGCATCTTCTTTCAAATGGTATCTCTTGTAACGCTGGCCTAAAAATTTTTATGTACATAAACCGGATGTTCTGCAGTGGCTCAAGGTCTGCAGCACAGTTCACTTGAATCAAGAGCTTCACATTTGGTTTTCTGGAGAATTTATAGTCAGCAGCCCCATTAGCTTGTCATTGATTGCAGTGGATGAGTGCCTGCTCCTCATCTAACTTCCAGTTTAACATGGGGGATACTTCTTCATTTAGCAGCCTGTGAGGTGAATACAGAGGATTTAATTTAAGCATTTTCCAAATACAATCAGCCTCTGATAATGTGAATCCCCTGGCAAGTTGAAGTTGAAAAAAAAGAAATCTTTTATATTAAAAAGTCAGTGGTACCTACAGGCTATTGGACTGGTTTCTCCTCAGATCTTTTGGCTACCTACCTAGGCACAGTGATAAATCAAGCATGGGTTTAACAGTCTGTCCTTCTGTGTGTTTAAAAAGACTCATAAAACATGCACCACGCTATGGTAGTAGAAGAGAAATTTCAATGAAGGAATGTGTTCAATATACACATTTTTGTACAGTTTTATTAGAGTATTGACAAATGTATTTGTTACCACCCATCTATCCATCATATTGCTGGGAAGGAATTTTGTATTGTTTTGTTGTTTTGAAGTTCAAAAATAATTTTTAAACAATATTTTTTCACTTTATTTTTGCATCCAACTGCAGAGCCAAAAGCTTGAAAATGCTGTAAAATACTCTATATATTTGTTTAGTTCTAATTAGGTAAGAAATCCTAAAACAATACATCCTAAAAGACCCCCTTTATTTTCCCTCTATAGTAAAATACATTTTTGGGAGAAGTCAAGTTAGTGTGCTAACTGGGACCTGAACTGAGGTTCCTCTTTGAAAATCCTAATACTGGCTATACTAACATTCAAACTTTATTGACTTGGTTTCTTCTGGAAGAAAAAGATGCTCAGAATAGAATGTCTGAATTTCATATGATTACTTATGCTTTGGATATGTCCCTGAGGTGTTCAGTGAACTTCTTCCTGTGTGTCTATTGGAGAACAGTGCGGTCCATAGTAGAGTGCTGAAGTTGCATCAGGAACCGGTGTTGCTGAGGGGCAGAAAAGGTAGCGCTGGCTGGCCCTCAGAAACTCTCCATGTCAGGCTGATAGTCCCCACAGTGCTACCAGTGAAGGGAAAACAGGCTGGCTTGAAGGACTGCCCTTTCTGCATGCACCAGGTAATTTGGAGCTTCCATGGAACATTGGGCTCACCACCAAAACTCTCATGGAAGATATGCAGTCAAGACCTGCAGGGATAGCAAAGCAAAATCCAGGTAATATATCATTCTTAATGGCACCTTACAGGGGAAATAAGCCTTGTCTGACTAACAGCAGAAAAGCAAATCAATATTTTTCTGTGACAGGTCAAGTTGCATCTTGATAGTCAAACCACATCCCTTTGTCCCCATTTACAGTGGCACAAGGTGGTTCTATTACTGGCAGAGCATGACATCTGAAAAGGTTTTGCTGAGGCTGTGGAACATTTTTATGTCATGAAGATTGATGCACAAAAGACTTGCCATGGGAAAGTGTGGTGTAAGCGGAGATGGTAGATTCTTTGCTCTTTTTGGTGACACCATGAGGTCCTCCTGTCAAGCTGCTTGGATTGTGGAAATGTGGCAGTACATCTTCCTCCTGCAATGAAAGCTTTTGCATATATTATGTTCCTACAAACAGTGAACTTAAAAAATGAAAACAGAATATTAAACTAGTAAGAGGAAAGGTGTAGATGGGAAAAGGCATAGGTAATACCTCCTCCTTTTACAGTAATGACAATGATGAAAAGTATAAGAGGACATAGGGAGTAAAAAAAAATTAAATGGTTTTTATAATGTTGATGGCTATATTTGGGAATTTTCGTAAATCAAGTATGTGTTTAATGATTTTTGATAGTAAGTTCCACAGGGCACAGAGTTAAGACTATGGCAGAAAGCCCATTCCTAAGTTTCTTTCTTCATTGTACATGATCTTCCTGTTGAAGACAGGACATGGTTATTCTTTCCCTCCCTCATAAATGAGATAGCACCTCAAAGAAGGTAGAGTTGAGTGCAAAAGAGAGACTCTGTATTGAAATTATTGTGTTGGATTCCATCTACTCATTTTGTGTCATTGCAGAATCTTTACATACTTGTCAGTAATATAAGTTCATAATTTCTGTCTGCAAATGAAGCTCAGTTTTCTGCAAGATAGTTTTAAAGGATTTATGTAAGACAGAGATTTCCCATTTGCCTTAATAGGAGCTACCCCACACTGTACAACAGATTAGTGACACAGCAAACCAAGAGATGTCAAAAGACCCCTTGAGAGCAATGTTGATTTTAAATATTTCTCTTCCGCTGTAATAACTTCCCTAGCATCCTATGTATTATGAAATGCCTGATTGAGTTAATTTGCTGCATTGTAAAATAAAGCCATAATTCTCATTATTAAGTGTAATTAGCTGTACATCTGATCACTGTGAAGAATAGAAAAAGATAGCATGAAAACACTATAATATCATAATTACTGGTCCGTTTTATTGTCCTTCTTAAATATGCATCCGCTAAATAATTTTATTTAATGTCTTGAGCTATGTTGCACTTTGCCTATTCTATGCTGATTACAAAAGCTCAATCTTTTCTAGGAATCTTTTGTATCATCAACATGCAGGAAGGAATGAAATCAAACAAACCTCTATAGTTTTTTGGGGCCACTCCATAGTGTCCACCATTTCCTAGACTTGTACTTTCTGGTAAAATTTTTTTAATTACTTCATGTATTTAATCTTGTAGAGTCAAGGCTTCCAGTGGTAAATGTACTTCAACAGAGATTCAGTTGGAAAATAGTCTTTACTAAGGAAGGGGAAGGAAAACAGTCTTGCGCTATGCAGCAGTAAGTCCCAATTTTGTGGAACAGATTCTGTAGGTTAATGGAGCAGCCTTAACTGCAGGTCTTGAGTGGAGTTGCTAATTTTAGTCATCTGTTGGGCACTCTTGATACCAGGCTGGTTTTCTGGTTAGTGAAAAGAAGTAGAGTTGCAAAGTTCATGTGGCCTTCAAAATGTCAGCCTTAGAAATAACACTTTTCATCTTTGTCTCATAAATTAAGATGGAACAAAGCTTGAAAGAGTTCCTGAAATGAGATAAAATGGGCTGAATCTTCTCTTCTTTTAGGAATTGAGCTTTTTTTGTCTGCATTTATTAAAAGTCTAAATTCAATGAGGTTGTTTGGGAAATGAGCTAATTAATGAGAAGAGATTTTAGGATCTGCCACTTTTGTAGGAATGTCACAGACTTAGTGGGATTATTGACCAGGGATGAGGTTGCAGGGTCTCACCATACGCACTTTATGCAAAAGGATCCATTTAGTGTGCCTTTGAAATAAAACCACTGTAAAGATTTCTGAGATCTGCCTCTTGTTCTGGTCAGGTGCCACTTTTTTTTTTCCCTGCAGCACTATTATAGCAGCATTATTTGTAGTATTTTCTGCTTAGCTCAGAATATCACTGATTCACAGAAGCATAAAATTTCCAGTCTCCCTTGAGATCTGGTAGTGATGCCACTGAGCTCTGGGGTGCTTTGCCTTGATTTATTTCAATAATACCCACTCCAGTAAAGGAAAGGAGCAGTGAAAGGTTTCAGTGAGGGTCATCTGGGGAGACACTTGGTGGGAAATTTTCCAGTGAATAGGTAGGAACTTACTGTGGTGATGGACTTTTTTCTATACTCTCTCACAGAGGCTTGTTACCTTTTTTAATATAATAAAGGATGAAATGGTTAAATACATCACAGTTTTGCCAATAATAGGTGTTGGTGTATAAGTCTAACTGGCAGTCAGACTGCCCAGGTTATTGATTTTACTGTCTAATGGCTGAAAGAGATGTTATCTTGATTAATTAGAAGTCAAAAACAAATGCATCTTGCTGCTTTTAGATCTCCTGGCATTTGTTTTCTTTTTTTTTTTCCCCTCCCTCACCAGTGTTGTTGTACATGTACCTTTAAAATGTTTTAAACTAAAAAGCTATCAAGGTCAGCAGTATACAAGCCCTAGCAACTTTATTTCAGCTGTCAATGAGTCCTTAAAGTATACACTGATTTTGGTGGTGGAAGGTACTCTTTTAAAGAATAAAGCTATTCGTTTAATGTCAACAAATTAAAACCCAGTAGGCTGAGTATTACTTTATATGTTTATTGATGGTTTTACAGGAAAACACATTTTTCTCTTTTGGAGTATTTAGCGTTCTGCAAACGTGTTTAGTGCTTAATGTGAATAAACTTTATAAAGACCACTCACTGCAACACTGGAATATAAAAAGTAAACATTTTTCTATCAGCTACTCTGAATCATGAGCAGTAAGGTGACAGAAAAAAATGATAGAGAAAAAAAAGTCTAGGATTAGTCAGCAATAACAAAACCTGCAGTTATATTGTATTAATAATCACTTCCTTGTGGTTTACATGCTATCAGAATGCCAAGTACTATGGAAAAAAAGGGATCTTGCTGCATTTATAAACAATTTACATCTCATAGAGTTTGCTTCAAGCACATGAGTGGTCATTTGCTTTTTCTTTAGTTTTATTGTGTTTAGTTAAAGATCATGATATAGAACTAAAATTACCTCACAAAGTATACAGAAATAGAATATATTGCACATACTTCTGTGAATCAAAGTGAAATTGCTGTGGTTACATTTCCTAATTTTACAGGAGATCCTGTTATGACAGCTGGTCTGATTCTGAAAAGTGTACAAAAATCATAGGATCATGGAATAGTTCAGGCTGGAAGGGACCTTAAAGTGCACTCAAGTTCACTGTCAGTGTTGCCAGTAAAGATATTACACAGCACTGCTTCCAATACTGATCCCTGAGGAATGCCGCTCTTCACTGGTCTCCAACATTGAGCTGTTGACCACAACTCTTTGATTGTGACCATCCAACCAATTCCTTAACCACCAAGTGGTCCATCCATCAAATCCATGTCTCTCCAAAATGGATGTCATGCAGGAATGTGTTAAACACTTTGTACAAGTCCAGTTCTTTTGCTCTTCCTTTAGCCAGCAATGCTGCAATTGAAGGACATCGACATTTTCAGGCACAATTTGTCCTTGATGAAATCATGTGGGCTGTCACCAATCACCTCCTTATTTCCTATGTGCCTCAGCGTAGTTTCCAGGAGGATCAGCTCCATGATCTACCCAAACAAAGAGGTGAGACAGACTAGCCTATAGTTTTCTGGATCTTTATTTTTAAAAAGTAGCAGGGACATGTACCTATTCAAAATTTTGGGAACACGGCAGCTTTCTGTTCACAAATGTGTAATGTGTTACAGAAAAACATAAAACACTGACACAAACATTGCTGCATCATCTACTTAGGAGATGGTTTGTATATCTTCCTTGCTTCTTGCTTGCTCCATAATATTTTAGCATAGAGTTAATATGTTTATCAGGTCTAAATTCTCTCCTCTAGGTCCTATTATTGTGAAAGATAAAGTATAAAGAAAGATGACCTACAGCACTACACAATTTATAGGTGTGGAGTGGTTTAAGTAGCCAATTTGTAAAGCTTCAGACTCAATTTACCTGCTGTTTTTCCCATGGAACTTACCTAGAAAAAGTGTAAAAAGCACAAAACTCTTAAGTAGAACCATCACTTTACTTGTCAACTTGGTATTCACAAAAAAAAAAAAAAAACCAAAAAAAAACCACCCATACCAAGAGCCTGTTCAGTCCTAACAAAAACCTGCAAGTATTTTCTGAAATAAGGGTGTAAAAGGAGAGGATGAAAATCAAGGCAGTCCTATGGTCATTTTAACTGGCCTTCTTACCATTTTTGTAAGTATGTGCAACTCCTTATTGTGCTGTTGCATAAAATGAAACGTTAACACAGCAATTGCAATGTCCATGGCCATTTTTGACTACAGGGCTGCTGAAACATTGACCTTAGTTTTATTTAGTTGAAATTCATAGTACAGTTCCAGTAAATTTGGTGAGGCTGATAGCGGTCAGATTGAGTGCATTGGATAGCAGGTTTAGGTAGTGGTAAGATTAGCTATCTTGTGTTGTACTGCCACCAGCATCCCTGGTCTCTGATCTGAAAGAGCTTCATTTATGCACAGGTATAATTCAGGTTTCGGGTTTTATTTGGAGACCACGTGTGGGGTGGTGCCTGCTAATATGAGTTATAATGCTAAACCTTGTTCTGAGAAAGCTAGACTGAGATTCACCCTGTGCCATCTGTATGCATGTATGGCCAGACTTTGTGAATGAAGATTTGGGAAGGGCTTTCCCCACGTGGGGGTGCCCTTCCAGCCTGCGCAGTGGATTTTTTGGGCGAGGCACAGCATGTGCAGAACTGGCCCCACTGTTTAAGTCCTAAGGTCCATTTGCCACAGCTGAGCAAGCTTGGACAGTGACAGTGAAGTCCTCAGGACTGTCACAGCACCCGGTACTAACCGGGGCTGACCCTACTGAGCATCCGAGATCTGAAGGGATTGGACGTCAGGGAGGCATTGAACTGCCAGAGCATGGTCCCTACTGAGACTCAAACTCAGGTCCTTGGGATTCAAAGTCCAGAGTGCTCTTCTTTACACCACGGGACCGCCCTATCATCTGTACATAGTGTATATATATATAGTGCATATATGTTTTTTTCCATTCAGAAGAGACATTGGCTCCTTGCCCTCTTACCAGCCACCACATCCACTTTGAACTCTTCAACAGACAAAGAACTGAATCAGAGGGCAAATCAGTAGATCCCGAGGAGTGCATACTGAGGATGGTGTGGTCTTCATAATTTTTACTGCTCTGGTCTCTACATAAACAAATCCAAATCTGGTAAGAATTGTCATAGTGTAGGTGTTCTAGGGTCTAATCTTTGAAAAAAAAAAAAGAAACAAACAAAACTCCAAACTAACCCAGAGATGCTTAAATCCCTTATGGTTGAAAAAAAATATTGCAAAAATATATTATAAACATTTATATATCTAAAATATTGAAAAATAGAAAAGATGAAATGGTTTGGGGGTATGTGGTGCTTTAGGGTTTTCACCAGGTCACATTGCAGCACAACAGCATTTGCTCAAATGGAGGTGACAGTGTTGTGTTGACCAGGTCCTTTCTTTTAGTGTAGCATTTCCCCTAATTTCCAGGATGCCTTTCCCCTCACAGCTGTACTCCCAATTTCTTTGCTCCAAAGGAACCTTTTTTCTGTGCAATGTCACCCTCCATTTGTGGAATAAAGGGAAATAAAAGCTGTAAAATATTGATTCTGGAAGTTTACATGGGGGAAATACAAAGTCTTTCTTCTGAGCCTTGTAATGGCTGTCAGAGTCCTGCCTCATCTGTTAAGAAGGGCCCAGCTAATGCAGTCAGGTTTGTTCCATCTGCCACAGTTTGAGTGACAGCTATGGCCCAGTGCACATCCACTGAAAACTAGCATCAGGGAATGACATACAGTTTGATAACATAAGATGCTTAGGTTTTTTGGCTCAAGTGAGATGTTCAGAGCTAATAGCCCTGTGAGCAGAGTCTCAGCTGTGATCTGTACCTTGAGATATCGGTTGTGTCTGGCTCAGGAAAAAGGGGAAAGAATGAAAGCTTATTTCTAGAAAGGTTTCCGATGAGCAGCATTTGTCATTGAAGGGGAAGATGGGTATAATTAGCTTGTCAGTCTAGTTTGGGCTGAGCTGGCTTTCTGTGGTAAGAAAGATGGACTAACTGCCAGAAGAGCTGACAGGCAGTCGATAATGCAGCAATTAATGTCATAAATAATTCTGGAACCAATTATATCAAAATGGACTCCAAGCCTTAAAAAGGAACAGAATTCCCTTATTCTTCCTCCTAACAGCAAAGAAGCAGCTTTCATTTTTCTCTATAATTACTTTTCATTGTATATAGCAATAAAGTAGCTTTTCTGTCCATATTTAAAACTTGTCTTTCTTGCCTTCCTCCGCCTCCTAAACACTTTTCACCCCATAGGACAAGGTTGTTATGGCAAATCTGCACTGAGGTGAATGTACTATCTTTTCACATGGCTGTTACATGATAATTTCTGCTGCACCTAAATGACTAAGAGCCAAGTTTTCTCAAATGTCATGGGCAATGACAGCAGAAAGTACCAAACAATGGCATTTGGAAATAAAGACATTTGTGAAATAAATTGATTTGTCTTATTATTTTAAAGGTTGCTCTGACTTGCTTACAGTGAACTTATTGATTTTTTTCTTTCTTCTCCCTGTACAGTTACTGCTATGCAATCCGAGCCAAGCTATTCCCTTTATGCTGCAAACACAATTCAGAACAGCCCTGTGAGTTAATGGGCATTCCCTTACAAAAGGCACCAAGTTACAAACACTCTCTAGAGTGATATTCTCCTTAGCTGTTTCTCCATGTGCTGTAATACAGATGTGGATAGCACAAAGCCTGCACTGGCAAAACCCCCACAGTACTGCTTTTGCTAATGGTCTTTTCTGTAGTCTCGTCCTTTCGTTTTTTAAAAAAAATGGGCTATAGAAGTAGTAAATTACTGTAGCATTCGTTCACAGCTTTGTTCAGAGCCTGACAAATGTTTCCAACTTTTCAACTATGGTGGCATTTACTCCTGGGAGGTTGGGGAAAACAGTTCATGAAGTTCCCACTGTTTTAAAACCAGAAACATCTGTTGGTGTCACATGCAGTTTGTTGGCTGGGTCCAGGAATAAAGAAATCCTGCAGCTGATCAGCTCCCTCCTTAGCAGTAGGTGTCAGTATGGTGAGTGATAATTACAACAGAGAATTTTAGAGGACACACGATAATTAGGACAGCTAAAAAAACATAAACACTGACATTTACCATACTTAAAACCAGAAATGTGTCTGCTGTGTCTGTACATTGTTTCAGATCATGACAATAGAGCCGTAATTAGTTCACTCAAGCTTTTAAGGAACAAAGGCTTTTAGATTTTGGCTGTACAGCTTGGTGTCTTAGCAGGAAGAATGGCAGAAAGAGTGGGAGTGATTTGTGGTGTGCAAAGCCCAAGTGTGCAGTGGTGCAAAGCTGGGAGAGCTGTGTTCCCTTCCAAGCCCTGCTACAGCGATGCTGCTGAGCGACTGCCGGGAAATCATCGTGTCTGTCATCGTGACTCCCCCAAGCCAGAGGGACAGAGAACACGCACCTGGCAAAGGTGGTGTGCATATTAACATGTTTTTAGGTCTCTTTAAGCACTTGGTGATCCTCTGTAAGAAAGGGTGATGGAAATGCAGTATTATTGAGGGGAGAAACCATCTGTTTCACATCTCATTAAGAACTATATCCTGTTTCTGCTCTGTGGCCCAGCAAGGCCTGAAAACAAGGAGCTATGTTGAAGCAATACATTCTCACTTAAACTGCAATGTATATAAATTAAACTCAGTTTTACTCCAAATGATGCACCTTTTTCTGCTCACAGGAGTTGTTCAAAGGGTAGCACTAAGATTTTGGCAGAATCTTTGCAGATTGACTCTGTAGCCATTCAGCAGTCTTGCTGTCATTTTCTATGCTTCTGCATTTCTACTGAAAGTACTTCGCTGTCCTCCTGCCTCAGATCATTCAGTACATTCTGTCTCTTAAATAGAAAGGAGGTGTGAGTGTTTTCCTTGTATTCATAAGAATGATTTCAAGTATAAAGGTAAAATTAGTTTGATTTAGTCTGGAAAGAATGCTCTAGCAGATAGTGTCTCTATTATGTCTGCAGAACTCCTACTGACCTCCATTCTGGGGAAATTCAGTTCCTTCATTAAGTGAACTTTATAAACAAGAAAAGTGATTTAAAAAGAAATGTCAAATTAAATGAAGTTAATTTACCTACTGTCATCTGCAATGCCACCCCAATAACAGAGCTTTTCTATTCTATGTGCCAGTAGCATTGATGTTGCTGTAGAAAATTTATGGGTAAGTGAGCAACTATGACGCTTCAAATACGTAACAGATTTCCAGTTGATCAGGAAGGTGATTGTCAAAAAGCAGTTACTATTATTTAAGATGTCTTGTCGTCACTTGTACTTCTAACAAAAATACAGAAGTTTTTATTTTTAAATGTCTTTAAATATTAATTTTTATAGGTTATTTTAATGATTACTAAAGAAAGAAGTGAAAACTCTCTAAGATTATTTTTAGTCCTGAAAGGTGAATGCAGCATAAAATAATGGCACTACTTACTTAGATATTGTTGCTCCTTTATCCTTTAAATGCCTGAAAATAGCTTTTTTTTAGAAGTGAAGTGTAGAATCCAATGACTTTAGCACCTTAGTTTGGCTCAAGATAGGAGATATTATCTAATTTATCCTGTGTGAGTCAGGGTATTATGTGTTTTTATCTGTTGCTTGAAGTTGCACACTAAAATTCCAAGCTCTATTGGCTATTTACTACGGAGACCATTGAAAGTATACGTTATAACTTAGTGAATTTGGGCTGATTTTGTACCATATTGATCAGGTTTTCATTATGAAAACATCCTTTCTGATTAAGCTTGGGATATTCAAAATTACAGTGTTTTATGTCTGACTCACAAACATAGCAGTGATGTTAGCAGAACAATTGAATGCAGTGAAATAGGAAGGTGGGGAAGGGACAAGAATTTAGCTTCAGTAGGTAGATGAAAGAGTTTCACAGACATCAATATAATTAATGTGATTTTCAGTTACTTTATTTCATTACTGGCTGACTGATTTACATAATCATGTAAATTTTTAAATGTACTCCTCTTTCCTTTAGCTCTAATAAGCTGCCATTCATATCAGAGTTGGGTTTCCTCTGTCTTTTGCCTAAGACCCTCTTTTGCTGTATCACTGTTTGCATTTCTTAGATCTAGCTTGTCAGTAGGGCTCAGCACATCCTCACAATGACAGATTTTTTTTTCTGAAGCTGTTCTCTTATCATGCAGCTAATTAAGAAGCCAGGCTTGATGCTGGGCAGGGGAACATAGATGAAAAAAAAAGTCTTATTAGTTCAGCATATCTTTGAAAATCTGATTGTACATATCACAGACATTGATTCTGAGGGTTTGAAAACCTGGCCTTCACTAGGTACTTAACTTGGAACTGAGGAACTAATATTATTCTCTTTGGAGCATGAGCTTGGAAGGGCAGTAACTTTTCATATGAGTTCATACAGCACTGTTTCTGGAGGGATTTTTCTGAATGGTTTAATAGAAACAGTAAATAATATAGGTGAGTGCACAGGATATGAGTTTCTTTCTAGCAGTTTTGTTATTGAGAGGAGTGTTTTATCTTCTGTGGTGTCTTCAGCAGCCAGACTAACATTCATTTACTTTTAAAACATCTATTGTACTTTATGGCTTTGGTAAATAGGCGTGTTTAAAAATGTTTTGGTTCTTGGTATATATAGATTTTTTTACTTTTATGAATCTCTAGATCCACTCTTGAAATTGCAGGAAACTGATCAAGGGAAAAAGGGAACACAGAACAGATTAATCGAGAACGTGTTAGTTATTTATAACTGCAAAACCTAGGATGTGCCATAAGGTGAGCAGGTTGATGAGCCTATCTTTGTCTGAAAAGAGAAGGTAAATAAGTCTTGCTAAAGAAAAAGAAAGAGGAAATTGAGGCACGTGTGTATAGTGCTGTCAACTGTGGCATGTAGGGACTGTTGTCTACCGAAGTACCAGACTATGTAGTAGCTAAGTTCTGGGGTATGACGGTAACATTTCTGCTGATGTTGATGATACCGGCTCCATGAAGAGCTAAAGGATATATATTGTTAAATGCTGCAATTTGTTTTATTTTACACAATTATCCACTAAAGAGGATGTGCATCTAAGAAAGTCTTGTTATGACATAACACATCACCAAAATTCTGCTCTTGAACTTAATATTAGGTTTGTAATAGCTTTCACTTTCTTGGTTGTTGAAGGACAGCTTCAAATTTGACCAGTCCTGTGCCTCTCCACAAGATCCCTTCTAATGTTGCTACAGAAGTCATACATTTTTAATGTTTCATTTTAAAAGAGGAGTAACTACCACAATTTGAATTCTTGGAATCAGCAGGCCTGCATTTCTCTCTTTGAGAAACAATGTCAGCTCAGATGAAAGATGAAAAAGATGTGGTCTTGGGGAAATTTTAATCCTGCTTATGGCAGGGGAATCTGCTACTCTGAGGTAAGAAGTAAACGAAAGAAAAGAATTAAGACATTGTGAGAATATAATGGCATTATTCTCATCCAGTTCTTCAGAGTGGAGTATAGAAGGGTGTTTAGTTACTACCCAGAGTATTTAAACATTTTTCCTTTCAGGGCCGTTTGCAGGATTAATGCAAATATCAAGTAGAAAATTTAAATTTCACCCATGTTTTTTCTTGAGGTATCTTTTTCATCTTGGCAGATCCAGGTGAGGTTAGTTCCTCCTGCTTGTCTCCTCCTGCTGGTAGGGTTCGGTTTCTTTCTTTTGGTTAATATGTCAAACAACAATCCACCTCCCCTCTCTCTCTGCCCTTTCCAGTAACTAACTATGTTGAAATACATAAGACAATAAGAGAATCCACTGTATAATCAAGAATGAAAAATAATATCATCTACCACAGTAAATCATAGCCAAACTACACAGTTATAATAGAAATACCTTTCCTATGTCTGATCCACTAACACATACTTAGTCAGATAACAAATAACTTGTTCTTGGAGAGAGTGCCCTGGATTTGATTTATCTCCGAGTGTAAGTAAATATGAAAAGGCTGCCAAATCTGCCTATATAAATCTCAGCTATCTCAAAATGTCATGTATAGAAGGAAGTGAAAAATTAAGAAGGTGTTTTTGTCCTAATAGGGTATGAAGGCAAAAGGTTCTGCTTTTAATTTTTCTTAGGGATGATATTTCTCCAGTTGATACCTGGGAAGAATTAAAGTGAAGCTGGAAAAAAATACATGCCTATATTGTGCCAAATTCTGGTCTTATTTTTGCTGATGTAAATCTGGAATAGATCCACTAAAGACTCTGGAATTAGTCTGGCTTTGTCCCAGTGTTCCTGATGGCAAATTGAGAGCCTTTCAAATTAATAATGTTAAATCTCAGAGTTGTTAAGATTTTTCTTTTTGGTTATAGTGGCCATTGTTTGTTTGAACAAATAGAACAAAAAAAATCATCTGAAGATACTTATATACTGCTGCACAAGTAAGAATAGGAAGAAGACCAGGCCAACGTGAAAAACAAGGGTAAGAAAATAATTTCCATAACTATTGTTTGCATATGTTTATTCTTGTCTGGCAATGTCACACCACACTTAGGGGGTCCATTTACACAGGAAAGAAAGAGGGAGCATAAAGGGCTGGATTATGCCACTTGAACCCAAGTATTAAGTAAAATCATAATCCTGGCATAAATTCTGCCAGATTGTGAATGTTCACCCATGGATTTTATATTTTTCTCACCTAATCCCATGATGTTACTCCTGAGTGGTACTAGGGTGGTGAATCTCAGAAATAGACCCTCTAGATCCTGTGTGACAATTAGCCTGAAGTACCTGCTGCATCTCAGTCCATCTGGGATTCAAAGGTAGTTTGTTACGTCCAAGGTGGGGAGTTTTAGTTGAATGTGTCATCCTACTCAAACTCATTAGATGAAAAGTGAGCATCATCTTACATTACGTAAGTTCAGCTGGAATGTATACAATGTCAGTAGTATGGGACAAGAAAACATGTGTTGAATACATCTAGTGTGTCTTGGGTCTCTGAAGGTCACTCCACTAAAGTAATATATAGTGCTAGTGCTAGTGGCTCAAGGTCAAGTCAGCTCGCTTTTCATAATGCATAAACCTGAAGCTCGCTCAGACACCAATCATCTGACCTAAACCTTGGAACAAATATTTTACTAAGTAAATCAGTGAGCATGCTGGCATTTCTATTAACCTTCAATGCACTGGTGACAGAAAATGAATAATGATAAATAATAACTCAGGCCTGTAAATCATGCTTAGCATCAGAGGAGGAAAAAAAAAAGAAAGAAAAAAAGAAAAGGTCTGGTGTACTACTCTCTGCAAAGCTTGTATGGAGAACCCACAACAAAGAGAAATGTGCTCTCTCCCTCCTGTAGTAGTTCCCTGGGTTTGAATGTTGGGTGTGGGATGAAGTGGGCTTTACAGAGACTGGTGAAGGAAACACTTAAAAGTGAAAAGCTGAACGTACACAAACTGCAGAGAGCCTGAGTAAGAAGTGCTTGGTTACACAAAGGGTAGGATTGTTTGGCAAGCCTTAAAATGAATGAGCTCTTTTCTTGTCCTCCTCTCCCACTGTCTGACCGTCAGTGGCTGGCTGATGGTAAGCAGAAAATAACAGACCTCTAGGAATTTACTAATGCTGAAGACATGATTATTTTTCTTCCCCAATGCTCTTTCTTTTTTTTTTTTCCATTTTCTTTAAAGTTTGGCTGTTGGTTAGGGTCACCATAGACAAACAATGGCCTTAAATATATTAAGCTCATGAATTAGGAATAAAAGAAACACATTTAGCTATATCTCTCACCCTGTAATACTTTCAAATGTTTCAGCTTCATTCAGGAATGCTCTGATTCTCATATCCTTTGGATTTTTGGAAGGTCTAATTTTAGACAATACAAATCTGAGCATGAATTCATTATTGACTTTGTTACAAGAAACGTTGTTCGTAGCCACAGTGTTTAAATCATTTGTACTTCATAAACTTGCTCACAATCTATTTTTTTCGTTTCTGAACTCTTTTGATAAAACAAATAAGTTCTGAAGAATCAGTTGTTCAAAGCACCCATTTTATTGAGCTCACCACTTCTGAACAAATTTTTAAGGGATTGTCAGGTTGGGAACCCTGAATGTCTTTGTGCCCCTGCTAGAAGAAGGGAGTGCAGCATGCATCACTTAAGTTGCTGCTTCCAAAAATCTCAGAGGGCTCTCATTGATCAGCCTTGTGTTTTCACAAAAGGGTGTGCTATGACCCTGGAATAGGAAGAAATATAGGGAGTAGAAGCACAGACTGGTGTTTGCTTTCAGCAGGATCACAGCAGAAGGTGTGCTCAGCACCTGCTTTGGGGTAATAGAACGACTATAATACACAGTTGTGGCTCAACACAGCCTGTTACTGTGCTGTACTGTTTGCAGAGGAATAACAAACCAAATAAATCTAACTAGATATGTGAGGAAGGGTGAAGTGAAAGGATAAATATAGTTAGGTGTTTGAGTTCATATATGTAATTCATTTTTTGTCAGAAATGGGTGTGGAGCAGAGTTCAAACTTTTCAAAGAGTAAAAGCATTCTTTGCTTCAGTCTGAAATGCAGTCAAGAGCCAGCCATGATGTTAAGATTCATACCTGAGTTCAAACTTGTGACCGGTTTTTGTCAGAAAAATCACAGGTGCCTGAATGTAGTGTTCGTTTTGACCATTTATCTCATTTGACCAAAATGAAAATAACTGTGTTGCTTACTGTCTGAATTCATGTTACTCCCAATGATTGTGTTGAAATTATATTCCCAACTGGATTATAGTTAATGTGATAATGCAATTTGCAATGCAGTCATCATCTGACATGATAAACAAAAAAAATGATCAAATCTTCTCCATTCTAAAAGTACTTTGTATGTATATGTAAAATTCTAATCTTGGATACAGCTAACTTTAATTTACTCAGAGAGCACTGAATCGAGAAGTACGTTTTAGTTTGAAGAATGTAAAAGGTACTACAGGTAGATACCAAAAAGGACATCTAAATACATACACTTCTAAGTGATTCTTGAAAAGGGGAGAATATTGGATTGAGTCCTTTTTTTTTTTTTTTTTAACATGGCAGATGATCACAAATAGAAACTTCTTAAATCAAATCAGTGGAACTTCTCATCTGTCTTTCCTGTTCTGGTTTAAGTATGGTGCAAATCAGTGTTTGCCCTTTCACCAATAATACTGTAAAATATTAGTCATGTTGAGAGATGAACTGCAATATTAGGCTTGCAAAATATGTACATGATTTGCTTAACATTGTATCTGTATCAAAGGAAATGCAAAACTGCTGACGTTCAATCTGCATAATAGGTGAACCATTTTATCCTCCTATTCAATGATAACACAGGCTGTCTATCTTGCCTCTGCACACCAGCTCTCATTCCAGATTGTCTGTTCCTCGATCTCCACTGGTAGTAGATATGAGTTTCATCACTGTCTTTCCCAGCCTCCAAGTGTATTTCCATATAAATTTGCCTATCCTTTCTTTTTCATGCTTCCTATGATAGTAACCTTCATAACAGTGTATTACCATTCAGATTGAAGTCTTAAACAACATATACACCACGATGTGCATAAGTCTGCCCTAGTGAAACTGTATGAAGTAGCTCCATTTGCTGTCTCTTTCTGGAAACCTACTTTCTTGTCACATATTGGCAAAAGTTCCTATTTACAATATCATCTATTATATCATTTATTTGGTCCATTTACCTACACAGATGACATAATAACATAGCCTATTTTCAAATATGAATGAAAACAATCATTGAGTCATTACCAGATTTATTTGCTAGAAATATTTTTAGATGTCTCTATTTTATTTCAGCTTTGCATAAGTGGTAATGAATGAAAAAAACAAGGAAACATAGTTGTGTCACTTTGCTTTTGTTCCTACTATTTTGCCATCACAACATATTGTAGGCCATCTTTTTTTTTCTTTCTTTTTTTTTTTTTTTGTGGAACTGTTCCTGAACATCTGGAAATCTTGTGTTGTCACATTAAGACATGGTAAAAGACACCACTAACACTTCAGGTTGTGGATGAAATCCAGTAACAGTTGCAGCAAAGGAAAGCAGTCACACACTAAACAATGGTATATTCACCGACGGGTGTGGACATCGGGAGTACTGACCAGAAGATGACCCCAGGCATGATGGACAAGGTAAGGCACTTGGAAGGTATAAATGTGTGCTACACAGCCCCAGTTCCACTGGGGGAAGTTGGGTTTGAAGCAGGTGCTGTAAGGGGTAATATTGGCTATTTATAGCATAGTAAATAAGTTATTTTATCTCAATCAGCACACCTAAACCTTTACTTGAGTCTCATGACTCATGCTATGGAATAGAAGAGAAAGCATAGAAAGTCCAGTATTTCTACCACTGCCAAAGTGTCAGTTGTGTAAATCCAACTTGGAAAATGGCCTTAGCATAAGAAAATCAAGTGAAAAGGAAAGCTAAAAACCAGCCTTCTAATGCCAAACTCCACACAAGTAGAATTAGTAATAGCAAACTTCTAAACTTTGGCTTAAATCTTTGCTTTATCAAAGGTCTGTTTTGTGAGAAATGTCAGAACCTCAGAAAAAGACGTGATCATATTATTCCACTAAAATGGATGTGTGGACACTACTTCTAAGAGAAAAAGTATTAACCTGAGAAATTATGTAGAGGTAGCTACTGCATTAATATACATGCATTTCACAGACCTCTTTAGGAAAAATTAGCCTTATCCCAAAGGGACCATCACTAAACTTAATTTATTCTGTCCTTTGCTACATCCTGACTTGCCCTTAAAAAGACATTTCCCATTAAGCAAAGGTAAGCTTAGCTCATATATGTTAGGTATCTGATGTTGACTGTTCCAAGTAAAAGACTGACTAATTTTAAAGCTGAAACATTGATCGGTGATGTGAACTTTAGCATCTCTATCCTTATATTTTTCTGAACAGAATAAAAAGAATTTAACAAAAACTGAATAAGCTCTAAAAAAGGGTATGAAAGCAGGTTGTGAAAAAGAATTTATATTACTTTCATTGTACTTAATTTAGTTATCTTATGCCTGAAGTTATTTACTACTTTGGGGATTTTTGAATTTATTTTATTTTGTGCTTATGAGGAGCTGTTACTGGAAGTAAAAATTTAATTAATATACCATCAACAATAAGAAAATTTATATTTTTCTTAATAGTAATGCCTAAAATGCACAGATTTTTTGCATGTTTGTTAATTTGAAGTGGTGAAAAGACATTCATAGAAATCATCTGAGTTTTTACAACTTAAGAAACTAAAATACAAAGAGCTCAAGTGTTTTTTTTCCAAGGTCTTACAGCAAATCCATACCAGAACCACGAAATATTCTTTACATCAGATGTAATCCATAATGACACAAGGAAGATATTGTAAAAGGGGAATCCCGGTTTGATTAGCTGAGAAGTTTGTAGCCTGATATCTGTGGCACATTTTTCTTCCTGACCCTGTTATCAGTCCTATTTAATTGCACACACCCCTCAATGAAAAAGACCCCACATGAATCCAAGTTGAAATAATCATGCACAAATGAACACTGTCCTTCTTTTTAAATTTTTGTGGAAAATTGCCCCTAACCAGCTATAGGGAAAGAAGGGAAAAAAATCCTTAGTAACTAGTATTTAAGAACTGTTTCATAATGAGACTAACAATTTAAGAATGATTGTCTTTAGTTCAAATCTGGTGTGTATGTTTAACCATTCCTATTTCTATTGAAAGGAAGGACAGTATGCCAATCAGGGTGTTTTGGGCAAGTGGTGATTACTTACCCATCTTTATTGTAATCTGAATACAAAGCTTTAAATTATTATTTATCTGCCAGCATTTGCAAAGCAGAGCTAGGTTGAGAGGCTGGAGTGCCTGTGGGTAAGATTGCATGCATAAATATGACAGCCAGAGAGGTAGTTTGTGATTTAAAAGTGAACCTGTCCAAAGTTCTGTGCTCCTCTTCAAATAATTGGGATCTTAAGTTTTACTGAGCATTGGTAATGGGAGAGACAAAAGTTAGTCCTTTAAATGCAGCCATCCATTTTTCTTGTAAATTTGCCCTTGTGTGTTTACATGTAGATAACATGAAAGTTATAATTCTATTTAGAGGGCACAGCGTATTTTGATTTCTCATAAAAAATCATGTTATATGTAAAAAACCTGCTAATAATTGTTTTCATCTCTGTTAGTGGACCTGCTTGCCAGTTCTGCTGAGTTCATAGAATGATCCCAAAGTGTTGGAGATGGCACCTGCACGATTATGGACATGGATGAGTGGAGAAAGGAAAGGGACAAAGAAGTGGACTTCCACGCATGGAAGGTCCAGGAGGACCATCCCTAGCCGGACTGTGACTTCATACAATGGACTTTGCTTGCAGTTACCCCAGTTCTCTGTTAATGTTGAAATCCTCCCAAGGTTGCCACCCACATAAGTTCTTGTTCCAATGGTTTGTAGCGGATTTGCATGCTCCGCCTTATCTCCACCCAGTTTCTAGAAGGTTCTTTCTCCCGAGGGCATAAAAGGCCCTCCACTTTGTTAATAAATTGGATCGGCTTAGGCTTTCAAGGTGTTCGCTTCGTCTCCGTGTCTTCATTGCGGGTCGCGGGGTGGGTGAACTCAACCTTAAGCCCTTGCAGCCTCGATCCACCGCAGCTCAGCAGCCAGCAAAAGAACCCCCGTCGCCGGTCTGGTCCAATCCCAAAAGACCAAGACTGCGACACCAAAGATTTTGCTGTAAATACATTTTAAACTTGAGAGGAGTGTGTTAAAAAAAAAAAAAAAAAAGGAAGTTTTCAGAAAGAATAAAACTCCTAATTATACAGGACCCGCAGATGTTTTTTGTCTAGTTTCACCTTTCCAAAAAGTTATTTTCTG
The DNA here is from genome assembly GCA_013396695.1 of Sakesphorus luctuosus. Lineage (NCBI taxonomy): Eukaryota > Metazoa > Chordata > Aves > Passeriformes > Thamnophilidae > Sakesphorus > Sakesphorus luctuosus. The sequence goes on from VWZD01002671.1 coordinate 79,225, forward strand.
AAAAGGTTGTATATGTAAAAATGGTGCTATATAAAGGAGCTTAGTTTTCCCTAAAATTGTTCTCTCTCTCCAAATGTGGTTTTCTAACTAGAGTCACTATTATTTTTTTTTTAACATGGATCTTCAAACCCCCATTATAAGTTTGTTTGTTCATCAAACTGTTCAAAACAAAATCCACTGACAAGGAACACAAATTTTTTTCATAACTGAGACATGTTACAGCTGGCTGGGAGTACTTCTACTTGACGATTTAGATATCGACAAAAATATTATTTTTAACAGTATTTTTAACACATACAGATGTGTGTGTTTGTCTCTAAAAGAATTCAGTAGTGTTAATTTTTTGGACAAGTGTTGTTCATAGTATCTGTCTCTCCATCCCTAAAAAGTGTATTTTTTTCAAATACAAGAATCTTGAACTGGATCTAGTACTAGGACAGAAATAAAAATAAATGTCTTGTGATGTTGTGTCTCCCTAGCCTACAGGTTTGAAAATTTCCCAAGGTACATTTTATCTTCTAGAATGGTTATGCACTCTCTGAACTCTCAAAATAATATGTTAAATACCCAAGGCTCAATCGGCCTTGATCTACATGAATACTAGCTGGAATTTTCTAAAAGTACTTTGATTAAAATTAAACAGTGACTTCTTTTTCATTGATGGGTCTGTGACTAATAGCCTTGAAATTCATGTCACAAATAAATGATTGGCCCTTCAACTATTTCACATGTACTTACAGACAGGCAAATGTGATATATGGCATCCACAGGCATCTCAATGAACATAATCATGATATCACAATATATCATGTAACACTTGTATATAGTTGGGTCACATAATTTACCACCAGCAGTGTGAAGATTAACAAGGCTGAATTATACAGATGCTGCAAGGAACAGTTTGGGTGCATTATGCTGATGCTTTGGACTTCAAAATGTTAATATTGCAAATGAAAGGTACACTTTGTGTATCATAAATCTAAGTGTCTATTCTTCCTATGTACTCAATAAATACACTTCTCATCAACTTTTAATTATGCTGTTTGCATTATTCTGTCCTGAAGAGGATAACACTCTGTAAATCATCCACTTCTAATGTACACTACAGCATAAGTTTAGTTAATTAAACCATATATTTTATTAGTACTTGCACTTCCATCTTGTAAAACTGCTGGAAAAAAAATAGAGAGAGGTTTTATTTATTACAGCTGAATTTAAGATGTCATTACAAAAGTTTAGCAGGTTTAGATGTGTATATTGCTGTTGCTTCTAGCTCACTCACAAATATCCAGACTCGAAAACTTACTGCCTACCTATTGCTACAAGAGTGGGAAACTTTTAGAACATGTTGATGTTTCCACAGAACAACTCCAGTGTATTTAGTGATTGATATAATCAGAACTGAATCAGGTATATGCTCATCCATTTACATAATTTGTAATGTTAATTCACCCAAGAGATTCATGTAATGAAATTCATGGTTAGTGGAATTAGGATATTCTTTCTATTCTTGTTATCTTTGAGTTTCCATTTTTTTTTATTGGAGCCAGATTTCAAAGCAGTTTTCAGAGCAGAGACATCTTATAATTCAGTGTTGGTGGGGAGTCATCCCAGCAGATACCATGACACATATGAAAAACAGTAACAAGATATTCTGTGACATAATCATGGAATCACAGAATATGCCAAGTTGGAAGGGACTCATAAGAATCACAAAGTCCAGCCCTTAGCTCTGCACATGCCCATCCCCAAGAGTCACACCATGTGCCTGAGAGCATTGTCCCAGTGCTTTGTGAACTCTGTCAGGAGTGACCACTTCCCTGGGGAGCCTGTTCCAGTGCCCTGCCACCCTCTGGGTGAAGAACTTTTTTCTAATATCTAACCTGAACGTCCCTGAAACAACTTCAGGCCATTCCCTTGCATGAGAAGTGTAAACATTTGTCATAGCATCTATAACTCTCTGAGGATTAAAGCCATTTTTGGATAGAGTCAGTAGTCTTTTCTGTTCAGATTGTAAAAATACATACATATATACATATATAAATGAAATCATTTGAGCTTCAAGGTGAAGTGACTAGAGAAAGAATTTTACTTTAAGACTCTTTCTGGTTGACATAAAGACACTATCATACTGAAAAAGATGATTCTGAACTAGATCCCTAGAATGACAGCACTTACCACTCCAGCTCTGTAGGTGTTCTTTTCCTTATTTCAAAAGAGTATTAGGAAAAGTCTCATAAAATGGCAACTTCCTAGCATTGAATTACAATGGTTTTAATTACAAGGAAAAACAAAATTTAAAAAGACCTCTCAAATAACAGCAAACCCAAGAGTAAAGTGTTCATAAAAGTAGTTAGTGTGGTGTAGAAATCAAATTATTAGGATCAAGCTTAGGGACTATTTTCCTCACTCTGTATTTGAGTCTGCCTTTTCAATCTGATTTCAGGATCCCTGATTACATGCAAAAAGAGAGAAGTTAAAATGTAATCCTTTTCTTGAAAGTAGGAAGGAAAGTACAGAGCAATTTTCAGCCCTGTGTGTTGAAGACTAAGGAATCAAGTGTGAGCAATTACTTCAGATATGCTCATTTGGGGTGCACCCTGCAGATTAAGGCAGTAGTGATCTTTCTGTTATATAAATATAAAACCAGAGTCTCATTGATAAAGCCCTCTTACCTCTAGCACAAATCACTAGGCATTGACTTACACATGATATAATTAATACACATAATTTACTTGCACTTGAATTTGATAAGGACTTTGGTATTAAGATAGTCATGTATGTTTCTTGACTGCTGTCTATATTGTCGTGTAAGATGGTTTCAATTAAGAATTAAGCCAAATGAGAGAGGCTTATTTTCGACTTGTAATTCTACAGAACCATGTCCTAAAAAAAGGTCAAAAAACCCAAACACCCTCCACTCCCAAACAAAAACAAAACAAAAAAAAAGGAGCAACAGCTGCAAAAGAAGTGGACCTTGAGGGGGCTTATTCCTTGATACGGCTTCATAATTGACACTGTCTCTAGGTCAGCCTTTACTTCTTTTTTCTCTATGTTTAACTTCCATACATATTAAAATGGGCTAGATAGTAGTGTACAGTATACTGGGAATGGGAGCATTGCTGTTCATTTTTTTTCTCTGTTGACACAACTGTCTTGACACCTACATGATAAGTCATGTCCTGGCACCACTGGTTAGAACACAGAGACATTAGCTAGGTTCTTCCATGTTTGTTTGGCTTTTTCACAAAAATGCATATTTTTACTTCATTAGGTGTCATGAAACCACAAGGACCCAAAAGAAAAGGGAAAACTATGGTGGTTTGCCATCCAAAGCATTTAGGAAACTAGTGAGTTTTAAGGGAGGCTTTTAAATTGATGTAAGGAACTGCAACTCCCTAGGAAATACAGACAGGATTTGGTTCTATCTAAGTATAGGAAGGTTTTTTTGTTAAGAATAAAGAAACTTTCTTTTTCTCTTTGCTACTGAGAGGCAGTTAAGAACCCTGTCTAGTTTTTATACCCCTCAGGGCACCAGTGTGTTATTGATGTAATGGACTCTTCTCTAACCCCAGCATACCCTGTGCTGTGGCTAACACCAGCCTGGCCTGGAGCTCAGAATCAGCATGCCTGGCTTTAAACCCAAACAGCAGTGCTGCAACTTGCTGCAGACTGTGACATTTACTTACATTATTATCACCAACCAGAGAGGGTCACAGGAGGGAGGATCAGCTCTTTCTTGTGACTGCAGGGAGCAGGGGCACCATGCTCCCAGAGGCAGGCATTGCCTCTGCAGTGGATGCCAGCTGGCCAGGGGTGCGTAGTGAAGCTCTCCAGTCATAGAGCACCTACAGCTTTGAGTCTGTGTGCATAGGATTGGTGTGATGGGGTCAGTGATCCTGAAGTGTAGGTTGCAGGCTGAAGTAAGCTGATATTTGGAATCAAACCTCTGCAAAGTGGATCCATTTCCTCTATCATCAATATTTACACGTTCTGTTCCATCTTCATGGGTATTTCCAATATGTTTTATATTTTCCTCATATAGACTGAAATTATTTGAAGTGCTTCAAGAAAAGTGATTTCTTTTCTGAAGTGACTGGGATGTCTTGAAATGCCAGAGTTTCATTCACGGTGATGACAGCTGGCAAAGTCTGCTGGGACTGTGCTTGCACCATGGCAAGGGCTAAGTAAGCCTTGCAGAGCACCACGTGCAGGGACAGTCAGGCTTTTCTCTGAACACAAGGGCTCAGGGTTACCACTTAAACACTGAGATTTTCTCTCTATCATCCTACACACAGATATAAGCACATTCATTATTTGTATCAGCAGAGCTGGGATTTGGGGAGCTGGGGAAAGTGAGACTGAGGAGTTAAATCCTAATGGGGATTGCAGGGCCTCAGCTGGAAAATCTCCACAAGCTTGGAGCAATCAAATGCAGCTGAGGCCAATTTAAAAAAAAACAAAAACAAAAACAACACAAAACCAAACAACAACAAAAAATCTGTCTGTTCTCATGGCAGGGAGATTTGCAGAGCTGCTGCTGAACAATAGGTCCTGTGGTATAAAAGACTTGCTTGAAAGTTACCTGCTTTTAAGCATGTTAATGTATGTGGTGAGTAGGATGTCTGCACGTGCAAGCATCTGTGAGCAAATGCTTGGTGTTTGTTTCAATATGAAACCCCAAAATAAACAGGCAACATCAGTAACATTGTTTAAGCAGAGGGCCATCTGATATTTCTTACAGTGGTAATTTTCTGGCCCTGCCATAAAACTTGAGGGATGGAAGAGAAAAGACTATCTATCTTTTTTTCTTTTTCCTCCAAAATATGTAGCTTCTCTGACCAGTGAAGCACTCTTGTTTTGTTTTAGGTTTGTTCAGGATGTTGAAAGACAGATTTTTTTTTTTTTTTAAATTGCTGATTAAACTTCAAGTGACTCATAATTGCATTTAGTATCTTTCTTATAAGTAGTTACTGTATTTAGGATTTGACATTTGGTACGTTGAAATCAGTCATGTAAATAATGGATATGCACTTTTTTTTTCTATTAAGTATGTCTAGCAGAAGTAGCATATTTATATCAATATTCATGGCTAAGTGCCTTTTAATCCTCAGTGCTATACTTATTTAAAGTTTGCCATTTCTGAGTGCACTAATATCAATAAAATGATTTGTTAGATTTATGTAAAGTGTGTAGTAAATCTTAACACTAAATTTTAACTGCTCGTTTCAGCAAATTACAACCTTTTCTTTGCAGGGGAGAGACTTGTTGTTTTTTTTCTTTTTTTTTTTCATTTGCTTTACTTTTCTCTGCTTCCAGGTAGGATAAGTCTCAAGTGATAATATTATCAATTGTTTCATACCATCTTACACTAACTTAAAATACCCCAAATGTATCTGATGTCATTGCAGAAGTGCATTCAGATTTGAATATCATAATCATTGTACTCTATAGAAGTCTACATTCCTGATTAAATTTAAATTGCAATTTGTAGTCTATCCCTTTCTTTTTTTTTTTTTTTACTAAAGAAAACCTCATGCTATATTCATTCAAAGCTTTCTGAAGCTTTGTTTTTCCTTAGAAGATGTCCTAGATTTTATTCTTTAATGTTGTTCCTGATTTATTGAATGTCCATGTTTCCCTGGATAGTACCATCTTTTGAGTTATACATCATCGGAGTGACTCATTCCGATGATGTATTGCATTAATACATCATCAAAGCGCCTTGCTCTGCTGTTGCACTAATGATATGTTAGTATAATACATCATCAGAGTGAACTGCACTGATGATGTATTACTTAGATGGTGATGGCATTCTGTGAAGAAAAGGTTGAGGAGCAGGTTCAATACAGTCACAGGAGAAAAATTAGTCAATACAGAATATAACTGTTTCCCCGGTAGTGATGCTGATGCTAAATTAGCACCATAGCCCCTGATCTGTACCCTTGCAGAAACACTGAGACATGCATTATCCCCGAAAGAGGAATGAATTCAGAACACTCAGCTAAAGGATTTTACGGAAGAGAGGAGAGGTGTAACTATACATATCACTGGGAAGCTAAAGGTTATATATATAGCTATAATTACTGGCTACCAAGAGATCGAATGAATCAAACAGGGCCAAAATAGGACAAAAGTCTATGTTCAGAAGCTACCTCTCTGTTGGAGAATATGACACAGAGGAAGATGGAGATATAAAGGCTATAAACATGCAATTTGAATTAAAACAGCTGCTACTTACAAACCTCCAACAGAGATATTAAAATGTTCTGATGCATGTAGGAAGGCTATGCCATAGTATTTTTTTTAATTTTTAATTACGTACTTTTTAAATCATGCTATGTCCCAGGCAGAATGTCACTATCTCAGTGTTGTGTTTTCTCTCATGAGCTCCATGTGCACTTAGCAACAGACAAAATTTCCAAGTGTGCACAGCTGATACATATAGAAATTAAGAGGTGTTAAATTTTTGGTCTTCAAGTTGCTTAAAATTGTGTATATGCATGTAAGGGTGGAAGACCTGCAAAGGCAGACTGTATTATGAGGGTATATTTCTAGAAGTGTCATTCTGTACAAACCACATTTAATTTCTCTGACAGGCACATATCTGTCTCTTAGTTTGATCTCTGAAGGAAGGTTCTGGACTGGCTGTTTTCTGGCTTCACTTTTCAGGCAGGTGAAAATAGTGTTAAAATGAAAGCTGTCACAGTTAAAGAGAACAAAGTACTATATGAAGATTTATTTATATTGATGCCTTAGGACTTTTATATATTTGTAGATTTTAATGTTTTATATGTTTGTAGATTTTTACATAGCTGTACATAGTTTCTCACACTCAAGGTAGCAGCTAACAGTTTCTCAGTTTCTCACAGTTTCTCACAGTTTGTACCACATTCCGGAATTTTGTTTAACTGTCTTTGCAATGGGCAAGATAGCAGCAAGGGCATCATGTTTGGGACACATGCACCTGGACCAGAATAATGAGGCAAAACAAGATAGAAGGCCCAGAATCCTTGGAAGAGCTCCAACAGGGCAGTTCTGCAGATAGGACCAAGAGCAGAAGTTTCTCAGGTTGGATAAACCCACTAGATATGATAATTAAGTAATGTTATTAATTTGTAAGAACTCTATACTGCATATGCCCCATATACTCTGTGCACCTGAAAGCTTTCATTAAAGAACTGCTGTCTACTTTACCTATACTAATAATGTCTCAAAAGTCTTTCTTTTCATCGATTTTAGGCTACCATATAATACAAGGAGTGGGCTGTGACATGTTTTCTTACATGAGAACAAAATATAATACAGTCAAAAAAAGAGTTGTGGCATTGTGTTTACATCTCTGCAGATCTTACTTTCCCATCTTCTCCCTCATTCTTGTAACTCCTAAATCCCTTCTTCAGTTTTTCCAGCTTCCTTCACTCTTTTTTTTTCATCTGTTTTGCAGCTAGTGCCAGCTGGGCTTCATGCTCCACCATTCCGTATGTCCCATCATTCCTGCTCTGCACAGAGCCTGGCTGGGCATTTCTCTGGGCTGTGTTGAGAGCAGGCAGGGCTGTACTTATGGGCATCCTTGGCAGGAGGCTCTGCGTGCAGTTTGCTGCTGCTCTCCTTGCCCCAGAACTGTACTGTGGCTGGGTTGGCAACACAGCCCGCTCCCAGGCTGGGTAACTTTCATCTCTGAAACTGTGGGAGAAATTTCCTTTGTAATCATAGATTCTCCTCTATCATTCTATAGGTGATTCCCATACTCACCATTGCCCTTAGTTTCCTTGATGCCAGATCAAAAAACCTCAAAAAATAAAGTGGCTGACACTGCTTTTGTCCACCCAGTCAGTTTTGAAGAGCAGTAATTCAGTGAGGGTGGACAAGTGTGCCATTGGGCACAGTGTGTGGCTGTGTCTCCTGACACCATGAAGGGAACACTCTTGCCTGTCTCAGCAGTCCATTTACAAAACTGAGGACTCCTACTCTTGACTGGTTCACTTTGTGTAGTATAAGCTTCCAACCTAGCCCTTCTTTCTTCCATTTCTCTCCTGATCATCTGTCTTCTGCAACTTGTAGAAAGACAAGGTGAGAGTGGCTTAAGAGATTCTTTTGTTCTCTTTTTTTCCCCCTCTTTTTATTCTCCCCTTCTTTTTCTTCTTTTCCATTTGTTTCCCACTTCAGTTCCAGCTCTTTCTTTGTATAGGTGATTGCTTTAAACTTCTATTATGTGGTCATGATACACTTTAGATAGGAGTTAGCTTTTAAAGTAAACCATATTGTACCAGTTCTTAAAAAGTCACAGAACTTTATGGCAATATTCCCAAGATATTTATCAATGCAGCAAGCCATTGTTTCTCATTATTTTCAAATATTGTTAGACTCTGCTCTCAAGGATTGAAATCGCTATTTCAAGTTTTTATTTGGAAGTGAATACTTCGGAACTACTCAATATTTCTATCACTACTTCAGGTATTTTCATAAAAACCCTCTTTTCCGATCCTTTAGAGTTTCTTTATAAGAAACAGAACAATAGAAAAGGGTTTTAACAGAAAATCAGGAAATCAGTGAACTTATTTTGTGCACATGGAATTTTGTTGTTACTGTTAGACAAAATGAATGTGATGGTGTTCCATGAAATGTAGCAGAAAAAAATGAAATATTTTTAAAATTATATTTTTAATAATATTTTCAGCATTCAGATTGACTGACTTGTCATGTTCTGTTTGTGGATTTGCACTAAAGTCAGATGATAATGCAAACACTAAGACTTATTTAGGAATGTTGCAGATACCACGAAAAGTAACCAGGTTCCCACTAGATATGTATAAAATATTACCTCTATATCCTAATTAAGGGTAATGAATTTTAATAATGTAAGAACTCAAATATACCCTTTGGGCTTGGACAAACTAAGCCTTAGTTTTTAATGTGACTCATACATATGTGTTTGGTTTCATCTAAGACAATCTGCCATAACATCGGACAAAACAAGATGTTCTAATTTTTTTATAAATAAAGCTTGCTTTGGTTAAGATAGAAGCTGCCAATTGCAGAAATGCACACGTTGTTCATAATTTATAAACAATAAACACTCCTTTTGGCAGGCTGCCATGCAGTTCCTTTCTGCTCAAGGTCTAAACTGTGAATGAGAAATGATGTGAAAGTTACAAATGGTATGGCTGAGGGACCTGGCAGGGTTTGGAGGGTTATTGGTGCCAGTCCAAATCCACGTTAAGCTCCATTAGGACAGACCAGTTCAAAGATGTAATACAACTTACTGGAAGTGGCTATATCAATGAAATGTCAAGTGAAATATAGAGTAGTCTCTTTGCCATGTGGTAATGACAGAATATCACTGAAGCTTTATTCATTCCTGCCTTTAATATTATTGTGGAGATTCAGATAAGTATCTGGATTTCAAATGGTTGAAACTTCATTTAACCTTATAAGGATGATGGTGGATAACATGAACCTTCTTGTGGAAAAATATGGACATGTTTAGGCCCCAGACATGCCATAATTGGAAAACTGTTGGATGCTCATTGTTTTGCATGTGCAACTGACCCTTTTGAAGAAATATGCTTTCCAACTCCAGCCTCCTCTGCCTTGGCTTACTTACAAATTTAGCTTGGGATCACCTCTGGAGTTGTTTCCTTCTTCTCCTCCTTTCCCTGTCAGCACAAAGGGGATACCCTATTAAAATGGGTATTCCAGTCTGCCTTATGTCATGTGAACGTCATGCTCAGACTTTTGATGGGAGTAGTGGACTGCTTTGCCTGCACTAGTAATCCAAGCACTTATTTCTTCCCACTCCTTCAGTGATGGGAAGGTACTAAATAATCAGGATTTTCTATTTACCTGAAAGAGGTCAGATTTGGGTGAGAGAACCTTCTTTTGAAAATGTTTATGGTTCTGTCAAGTGGTCAGCATGTCACACTCCTCTATACTGTTACAAGTCTCTAGCATTTCCTTGCCTCCTCTGAGGCAGAATTTTCCTTAGTATTTTTCCTATAGCCAATTGCTACACTCCAGTGATATATTTGCTTGACCTGTTTTTTGACACTGCACAAAACATGTTTGTCTCATCAGAAAGCCTATGTGCAGTTCATTGACGTTCATATATTTAATGAATTCCTTTTAAGTGTTTTCTTTCAGTGAATTAAGAATCTGAGTATGATTTTTATTTGTTTGCAGTTTACCATCTCTATGCAGAATCAGCACACCTTTTCAGATGCAGTGTCTGCTACTCTCCCACATTTATAACCTAACCTCCTCTTCCTGTATAACTTACATACTAGACCTGTAATTCTCCATTGATCCAAAATCAAAAAGCCCATTGATTTTTGTCATTCTGCTTTTTCAGAAATGGTTTGTTATATTGACTAAAGGCCTGAGCTGAAGCTCACTGAAGTCAATGGAATTCTTTGAGCTGACTCTTGACAAACACATGATCAAATTCTAAGATGCCACTCCTTCAACTAAAAAATCAACAGTAAAACTTTCTTAGATCATCAGTAGATGAGTGCTGTAGGCAGAAAACCAAATTTGTGTGTTCACATGCATTGTCCCTCAGAAATGTTCCCCTAGAATTGCAGACAACAGTATAATAAATCAATTATCTGATTAAACAAAAAATAATTAATATGCAATTATGACAGGTGTCAGGCCAATTAACATGTAAATATTCATAAACTACCTTACAAATCACACATATTCAAGAAGAAATCTTTAAGTATGAACATAAGGGCAGGATGTTTCTAATTTGGTTGGGGGAAATAGCAACATGTATTTCAAAATAATTTTGTTTTCATTTATAAAATACAGATTCCCAAGAGTGAACAATGAGCTGTGATGTGTATAAATAAATAAAGTCTTTACGGGTCTCAGCACTCCAGAACTTAAAATGTTTACTAAAAATTGGCAGAACTAATGTAAATCCAAGAGTCCTTCAAGCTATAACAGTAAAAAATGTTCAGTTAAGAAGCTGCAGTTCTTCACCAAGCTATCAAGTTTCTCTAATTGATGACTCATTAATTAGTAAACTGGGTTAATTGGTATATCCTCATCAATAATTTTTTTCATTGATGACTTTGTTTAATTGGTAATTCACTGCATGTTAGCTACCCATAACCAGATTTATACATTAACTACATTTAAGGTAACCTAAGCAAATTAAATTATTTTCTGAGTTTTTATTAGTTAATTCCATTGGTAATTATTCACTAGCTTAATTATTTTTTACCTCATATCCATTATCTAATCTTCAGTTAATAATTGCATAAACTCTTTTCTCTGTTAATTTTTAACTAGACATTCCTTACTAACCATGAAATAACCCCACCACTAACGTATCTGTTCCCAGTTCAGTTTGCATATGTACGAGTCTCATTGCCGTGTGCCAGGAAATTAACCCTGCATTTGACAGCGTTGTTAAATGTAACAGGCCAGTGTGTGAGCTGGACTAAATGATGTCTCCTTTTACTAATGACCATCCTGCTGTCAGAATGAAAGTGCTGCTTACGGATGGGTCGCATTCAGGTTTTGAGCAAAACATGGATATAGTCATTTCTATGACTCTTCTTGTCTCTCTGCTTTCTTGAGATGTCTAAGACTGAAGTTTTCTCCCAGCTTTGTTGTAGTTGCAAAGAGGACTTCAGGCCTGTGGTTATTAAGTTAAAAAAGACATTTTTTTTTTTTCAGTCAGAGGTAAATTCCTTAAGAATATGTAGCAAGACCGATTAACAGGAGGAATATTGTGAAATCTCCAGGGCAAAAGAGTTAAATAACAACTCTCCTGTCAAGATTTTTTTCAACATAGGAGCAGGGTAACTCTCATGAGTAATTAAAACCTTTTTTCTCCTAATTCAACAAATTTCATGATTGTATGGCAGGAGACCCATCCTGCTTTGTGACATACTAGTGGCAGTTTCTTCATCTACACAGTAAGGATCATGCATAAGCAGATATAACTAGAACTGGTTACAGTTTCTCTATGAAAACATTTCTCTATGAACACAGAATTTTCTCTAAGAATGTAGCTATCAAAATGTAGCTTTTACATTGTGGTAGATACAGGCCATACCAAAAAGTAGTGCAAGTGCCCACAGAGCGAAGAGAAATGCCCGAGCCCTGTGAGGTACCTAATCTTGTGAAGCAATCAGTTCCATTGGTATCATACAAAATGCTTTGCTTTTTTAAATGGCTGTATTTCTCTTTAATGATTTGCCACTCCAAAAAGGTTTCACCATGTTATCTTTAACTTTCTTGTCAAAAACAATGTTGCAATTATATTTCTGTATAGGGATAGATGACTTCTTAACAGTGACCTTGTAGAGTCCTTGAGGTTTTTAAACACTGATATTTATATTAAAGTTATGATTTTTTTTGTATTTTTTAACCAAAATAGTACATTTTTTCAAATGGGGTAAACCTGATTTCCTAAAATAAGAAAGTTACTGCAATGCTTACTTTCAGAGCTGGTGACTGGTATCAGAAGACAGAAACCAGCAGAAAACAGGTTGAAACATGTTATATGTCAAACTCAATTTCTTGCAAATTTATTATTTTAAATTTTATAAGTATTTTAATATTTTCTCTTCTGAATTTTAACAGAAAAACATAAGAATTTTTATTGCTTACTATCAATTGAATCTATTTATACATATATTTACATTAAAATTACATTTTATTAAAATATTTACATTTAAAATTATTTAAATTAAAAGAAAATAGTACATGTGCAATTATTTGCAATTAAAATTATTTACATTTTATTAAAAATGTGTCTCTTTATATTATATATAGAGAATGAGACAGATATGCATTTTCTTTTCCTCCTCAAAACTAAACCCAAAGAAGCCTCCATAGTGTTTATAGCCATTTTGATATCAAAGCCAACTCTTGTAAAATTTAAAAAATATTGATTTTTTACCAGAACCTTTTTGTTTCTTTGGGGAAGTAGAGTAGGAGCATGCTGTTTGTGTCATGATGGATGTTCAGAGCACAATATGTTCTTAACATTTCACCCTTTTAATGAATTTAGGTATAATAAGCTTTTAGACTTTTCAGTTATTGGTTTTGCAAAGCAGTAATCTCATTTCTTAGTTCTGGTTTACATCAGTATCTACATCATGTTGTGGACCTGATTTCTCCCTCTTTCATAGTACTTACCCTAACAAGGAATACCTTGTTTCAGTTAGTATTACAACAGGAAAAACAAAAGAAAAACAAGTCTCAGACATAAGATATCTGAGTTGACAAAAAAAAAAAAAAATAAAAAAGCAAAGGGAACACCAGATATATAAAATCATTTTCTAGAGATGCAAACTATTTTTTTAAAAGCAAATCACACTGTGGTTAGAGGTGTTGTTTTATTAGTACCAGTTTCCTGAGCTTCTCTGCATAGAGAAAAAAACCTTTTCTCAATATAGAAAGTGTCTTTGACTGAGAATGAGTGTGTCGCAGTAATTTGTATAGCAAATGGTGACAGTAGACAGCAATTTCCTTGCCCTTATGTTTTCTGTGTGTGAGTTCAGAGTGAGTGTCTGAGTAAATGAGAAAGGGTATCAGCAGTTCACAACTCCGAAATTGATTAAACTGTTTGGGTAAATAATTGGAACAATAGTGTCTGCTTGCTTCACTTTAGTTAAACAAATAAGATGATTTTATTGTACCTTATTTGGTTTTGTTTCTTAAAGGCTTTTCCTAAATTATTCAGCGGAAATTTTTCAAAAGTGCCTAAATGATTGAGCATAAATGTCAATCTGGATAACCTAAATGCTTCCAAAAAGAACTTGTGTGACTTTTATTATTTCTAAAGCACCATGCTGCAGTGTATTAAGGTGCTAAATATTGTTATATATAGCAATTTGATAGTCTTATCCGGTGCTGGTCTTCCATTTCTTAACAACTGGCTAATCACAACGTGAAGTGTGGTACTTCCCTGCAACAGTGTTCAACATCCAGCAGCAGTCGCGTCCGCAACCTCTGGGTATTTGTTACACAGACCTTGTAAATGGTCAGGAGCAAAGTTCCCATATGCTACATTTTAACTATGGTTTCACCTCGGTGTCAGACATATCTCTTGGCAGGGAAGAAAATCTGTTTGAGTACCTTTAAAACCATGCAAGGGTTTAAGTGCAGATCTAATGACTATGCAAGAAATTACTTTCATGGGCTTAAAGATACTTCTTTTTTGAAGGTAAAACAAACCATGAAATTAGATGATAGCAAGGTTGAGATTTGTACATTTAATCCCTTCTAAGCAAATCTCTGGATGAATTACAGTCAGAGGAAACTGTCTTAAGATAACCAATATAACTGCAGAATATTAAAAAAAGTATCAAGGAAATAGCGTAAAAGGAGGGGGGAAACCATCCTAAACAAGTCAGAAACTAATGAAATTACTTAAGATATATAGCTTTTGATTATGAAGATAAATCCATAAACAGTCCTTTGGGCAAAAAGGAGCTAATTAAAAATTCCTGTAAAAGGAAATAAAATCAGGGAGGTGAATAAACAGATGAAAATCCAAAGAAAGAGGTGAGTTCCATCTGTGTCCAAATGCATCAAAGGGCAATCTAAAACCGAGTTGTTAAAATTAAAACTGGTTTGGTAGGTAGAAAGCCAATACTTTATTGCAATCATTCTTTTGCTATTTGCAATTTGTTTACAATTGTTTTAAAGCAGTGTTTTGATTTTTCTAGAGAACTCGTTTTTTTCTTAAATAAACTCTTGTTTCATTTTTGTAACACATTTTTTGATATTATGTTTTCTGTCTATCAGAAAAGCTTAGAACTTGGATAAGAAGACTGTACTGGATCTGCATGTCATAAAGAAAATTGTATGAAGCTTTGTTAAAGAATAACAAAAGTTATAGATAACCATTTTTTTCTTACTAACTTAGCCTAGATGGTATTTCAGGGCCAACTTGCTGTACGTTCTGCTCCTTTACAACTCCAGTGTGCCTGCTACTATTTCAATACCTTTCCTCTGGAAATGAATCTCCCCACACCGTCCTAAAAAATGTCATCCTTTGTACTACACCATGGCAGCCTTAAGCAAACAAATCTCATCACAGCTTTGATGCCATAGGCTGAGCGTCCACACAACGTTATTCTTTCTTTACAGATTCTTTTCCCTTACATGATCCTAAGGCATAAACGATTTTTCAATATGTATTGGAAAATATAGCCTTAATATGATGTTGGTCTTGCTCTCTCAGTTCAAGGGGATGGACAGAGTTGCCTTTCAGTATTGTCACAGGTAAGGGCTACAGCTGAAAAGAGGAACTGGGCTTATTAGTTTGCTATTGAGACCTTTCTAAATGACATTTGGTTTTGCTATCGGGTTTCCCTGGTGTGCTATTGCACTAGATTATGAAATCTTAATTATGGAATTTTAACTCTCTGCTGTTAAAATATCTACTAATATATGCAGCTCTTCATTTTATCCTTATTTACAAGCCTTTATATTTAGCTTAGAAACCAGCAATTTGTTGATCTCATATTTATTGCTTTATTTAATAGTTAACAGAAGAAATATCATGTTACCCTAATCCAAGTCTAGTAATTTCTAAAGCTACAGTATCATGAGAGCTTAGTGCTGAACGTTGTTTTGCTACTAATACAGAACTGCCATTACTGACAACATTACTGACTGTAGAATGCTCTTAATGACAATTAAGATTTTCGTGTTTACTTTTGAGTGCTTAATTTCACAATTGAAAGGTGTAGTATACACGTATGTGCCTGTAAAAACACTGAAGATTATGAAAACAATTCTGGACTGAATTTTTTCTCATATTCCTTTAATTTCCAAGAACAATAAGAGAAATATTACTTAGATCATTGCAAAGGAAGTTTATAAGAGCAACAAAAAATAATAAAAATTACTATTTATATTATTTATGTATATTACGTATAGATTTCTGTTGACAATGCATTGAAGTATGCTCAGAAGTTTACTCTTTTTTATTTTGTCTAAACTGTAAGAGTTACAATTAAATAAAGAGCACCAGCCTTCGAGGGGTGTACCTGATGACATCTTTTCTTGGTAATTAGCTGCATCTGGCATAGAGGACTGCTATGGAACTGAGTACCCACAAGTGTTGTTAGCAATTCTGAAAGCATTCAGCTGCTACAATGTATCATGTGAGTAACAGAGGTATGTGTCAATTAAGCTAGAAAGCTTTTGTGTATCGAGTCATGGTCAGATGGGTAAAACAAAATGCCTGGTACCAGTGTCTACCCATGATAGCTTGAAAGAAAAGCCATTGCATATGATTATTCTGTTTGAAGTTTGTTTCAAAAACCAAAGTGAAGAAAACTGGTGTTTTTTTATTAAGTGGATTTATTTTTATAGTTAGGTCATTATTTACTTTTTGGGCATATCTGAGAAAACTGATTAAACCAATTCTGTTGATGATTGTTTAATTTTTTTTTAAAAGGAACAAGTCAAAAACTAAATATTGGTCTACAATATATGGCTGTAGGCTGTATTTATTAAAGACTGCTAACACTACATTTTGTTATTATGACATACAGAAATAGAAGAGATAATATGTTCCATTTGGGGCTGTAACTCTGAGAGCCAGATTTGAGCTAAGAGATACTGTCAATCTAGTTGTAAGTGGGTATCTCATCTTTTGGTCTTAGGAGTTCAAGGCAGACAGATATTATGCACTCTTGCTACACCATTACACCATGAATCTTTGGGTTCACTGACCAATATTTTTTTCTGGCAAAATCAAAGCAATATGCAGCAAATGGCTGTGTAGCATGAATTTATATAAATTTCCCCCAAATATTTTTTGTGTATTCTTTGTGAGGTAGAACTCTGATTTGCTGCTTTAAAAAAGCGGCAGTTTTCTAGACGCAACTCTTAAAAAATAACTAAACTAAAAATTGTCCTTGATTTTATTTTCCCTTTCAATATGGAAAACTGTGAATAAATAAAGGGTTAAAAATACATATTTTTTCAATATTTTTCTCACATACTTTACTCCAACTTTTTTCTTTGTTTTCTTTTTTTCCCTATTTTTCTTTTTTCCTTTTTCCTTTTTTTCTTTCTTTTTTTTAAGGGGAAAAATATGTTTAAGCTGAAACAGATGATTTTGTCTGTATGGGAACTTCAGTAGATTTGATTAACACTACACTGTCAAGTCTTTGGGGTCAGGGCAGATTGTATTAGAAGCATGACAAGTAGTTAATGAATTTGCATTGACTAATCCATACAAAGCTAAAGATTTTTCTGTCAGGATTAATGTCCAAGAAGAGTAGGACACACTACTTGATACATTATCTTACACTGAATCATACTGTTATTGGACATAAGATTAAGGAACTATGTTATTTTGTCTTATTCCATAGCTATACAACTGGGTTTTGCTATGACACTGATGTATAGTCATTGCCTTAAGAATTCATTTAATCATCAGCAGTGTCCTGTTGTAATTCCTCTGCATATGGTACCTGTACTGGCAGTAACAGGAAAGTACCAAGTGTGGCAAACATTCCTTTATAATTGTTCCTGCTGTGTAGCCATTCAGAAGGCAACTTAGACTCAGAGATGCTTGTTCCAGATTTTGATCTATGCCTCCAGTTTGAACAAAAGTTCAAAGACATGGTCATGAAACATTTTAACTTTTCAGATGCTGTCTAGATGTATTGTGATCAAAAGACGTGCTGTTGCCTAAAACTGTAGGAGCCTAACTGAAATGAATAGTCAGTGATTCTGTGAAATCTCAGGAGGAAGAATTTTGTGAAAAGAATTGCTGCAATGGTTTTTCCATGGAAATTAGACATACTGCTCTTGTCAAAATGGTAAGAGCACATAAGGTAAGCTCTGGATTCTGAAGAAGAGAAAAGGATTAGGAAAGATATTTTATCAAGTTTCAAATAAAATTCCACAGACTATGCAAAATAAGAAAGATAATAAAGGTGGCATCCTTCTCACAAGGGATGTCCATTTAAATATTGATGTAAAAATTACAGTCCACACTAACAACAAAAAATGCATGAAGAACAAGAGGGGAGAAATGTGGCAAGATATTCTCTTTGTACATTTTCTTTATTTTTAAGAGGTGATTGTTTTGGTTTTGACTTAACCACATAAAAGTTTATTTAAAGAACAAATCTTGCAAATTCATAGTTGGCATCTTCAGTAGATCGAGTTGTCTCTGTTATATATAGGAATGTCTATGTAAATAAAGGCAAATTTCCAAACAATTGACTGAAGTGATTACTGTGTCCAAATTAAATATGATGGCAAAATATACTTCTTAGCAAGGAATAAGGTGATTTGTCTATTTTTTTTTCGTTTTTGTTAAATATAGAAAATAATAGCTTGATCATTCTCTAAGAATATTTCTTTAAGAATATTTCTTAAGGAAAAATGTGAATTATATAGATTACAAGATGTCTTAACCTTTAGAGTGAAGACAGTGGGTTTATGATAGTTAAAAAGGTAGTTCCATTTTCAGTAATGGTCCAAAAGAATATCATATTAGGGTGTATTAGGAAAATATTAGAAAGCAAGCTGGGAAATTAAAATGCTGCTGTACAAATCCAAGTTATGCCTGATTTTTGAACACTGCATGCAGTGCTGATTTTTTAAATTTAAAAAAGATGAAGCAGAAATTAGGGACAGTATAAGATTACCAAAAAAAAAAAAAACCAAAAAACAAAACGTGGTCAATATGGATGACGTAAGGGGTGGAACCATTTACATCTGAGCTAAAAACTGGACTGAGTGACAACTTGCAATTTATAATGAAAAAATTTAAAAGATGGGCAGAGGGAATAATGGCAAAAAGCTTGTGAAGGTGTTCCAGACACAGTAACTATTCACTCTCCCTACCAACAGGAAAATAAAGTTGTATCAAGTGAAAGTAATGGGCATATAATGGATTTTTAAAAAATGGTCTTTTATGGTATTTCACTTTACTTCTAAGGACTTTTATTTATAGTATTTATATAAAGACTTGCTGAGGACAGTTGAATATACCATACATTCACTAGCTATGGTATGCAGTGTTGCATGTCAGAGGCAATGTGCACAAAGATGTTGGGAGAAAGTAATTATGTGTATTTAAAGACATTCCATCAAATTTTAAGGAATCTAGCAAAACTCCTGTGCTGGTTTAGAGGTA
>VWZD01002672.1:0-10977 GCA_013396695.1 Sakesphorus luctuosus
GTCTGTAACTTTTCCTCTGCATGCAGCAGATGTAGCCACTGTGCAGTTATTTAAAAAGCAGCTGCATTTTCAGCTAATAATTCCAGTGAAGTGGTGATTTCATTGAAAAATAGTCACTCTGATTAAGCAGACTGTAAGTGGTATTTCCTTTTTTCCTTTTATTCTCAACTTCAGCAACTTTCCTTTTGCAGGATACATTTAACAAAATTCAAAATAAATAAAAAAATAATTTGCATGAACCCCCTAGTGTAAAACTTGATTGCATTCCAGATCTTTTGCTTAATTATTAAGGAAAATCAAAACAGAAAATCAGTACAGCTGATTAGCATTGCTAAAGTGTTTATAGTAGCAATAAAAGATGTAGATGACTCATTTAACTCTTGCTGTCTACAGTTTGTACCAAGAGAAGCTGTTCAGATATTCACGTTTGCTCAAATTAACTCACCCAATAATACAAGAATATTTTCACTATCTACATGTACATAGAACCTGTAATTTAAGTACTGAAAATGCTCACATTGGAAAATGCCTTCTGTGTGGTAATTAGTGATTAGTAGCTATATGAGACAGAGAAAAACCTTCTTGCTAAAACAAAAAGCTTCTTGCCCTACAGCACCAGATATTTCTTCCACTAAAGCACACAACTGAACACTAAAATCTTATTACCCATTAGCATTTTCTGTAGCAATTGAGCAAAAACTTTTCTTGACAAAGCCGCATCTTTACTCACATTCTGGGCAGGAATTTTAAGGCAGGTTCTGTGCAATATAAGGTCTGTTTAGCTCAGAGACTTCTCTGTTTCCCTCGACTTTAATGCAGGCCCATGACTTAAAAATGTTAACAAGAAAGCAGTGCAGCTGCATCAGGCAACTGTACAGTACTCCCCTAAGTTTCTGGAACCTGATTAAGGAAATTTAACTCATTATACATTTATTATATCAAAGGAATATGATCAATAATAGTCCTATTAAAAATTAATTTTATAATCCCAAGGCATGTTATAGTTACTAACAAGCTCATTTCAAAACAATGTAACAGGTGTGCAAAATATTCTCCTAAAAATTACAGGTACTCACCTAAAAAGACATTTTAATGTGAGCAACTACAAAACTACACTGGTCAGCAGATGAAAAATCCTGTATGTGCACCACATAAGCACAGCCAGTTAACCATTACTACCCATCCTCTGAGATTTGTAGGCACTTTTTCTGCCACTGCCAACTGTGTTGTCAGTTTTGCTTTGGTTTGGGGTTTCCTTTTTTTGGCTATATAGAGTTCAGGATCAAAACTAGGGAAAGAACAGATAACTAAAAGGGCAAACAAATGCTTCTCCTCTATGAGATGGAAATTGAGACATGACTACAGATTACTCTCTCCACCCACCCAGAGCAGAGGCACAAGCGAAATGAGGGCACGCAGCTCTCCTAAGGAAAGGGAAGTAAATGCAAGTGGAACAGTGGGAGAAGAGGAAGGTACAATGTTACAAAATCTAAAAGAAGTGAAGGTTACTCAAGGCTGCAAACAAATATTTTTTGGTCAGCAAAACCAAGTGCTGCCAGTGAATTAACCAGGATTAGAACTGCATGAGCAACAGAGAATAGTAGGATACAGTTGCTAACATGACATAATGGACCCAAGACCAAGGGAAACGCTGATGCAGCTTTCTCATTACTGTTGCAAAAGCATTTTTACCACTGAAACATGAAAAATGCAGCAGCAACATGCCATTTAGTTAGAAGATGAACTTCAGAACAGTAAGAGCCTTTCATAGTCTCATTGTATCTGTACAGTTTTACAGCACTCCTTTTCTGCCTCTCTGCACTGATATGGCACAGGGATGGCAAACCCTTCTCTGGGCTGTAAACCCATGGGCTGTTCTTAATTACATTTACACTGGATTAAACTACACATACAGCAAGTGCTATTTTAGAAAATCTTCATTCTGTCCATGATAGTTTCCATCAACTTTCAGAGTGAAATGTAAACCCCACTGTTGTCACTGCGGGGTCTCTTGATGGTGCCTTTGCCTTCACACTCTCCAGAGCACCACAAAGGCTGCACCCCATCCCACTCTTACTGCTACCTGCAACTGGAAAATATATGGCTCCAGATCAGATAAAGAGTTTTTCTAAATATATTTTGGTAAAGAACTGTTTGTTCTTTCACTTCTTACTTTGCCTTTTTCATAACACTATACTCCTGAGGTTCAGCTCCTCTACCAGGGGCACAATGTGTTCATAAAAACATCTCTTACTCTACCGATGTCAGGAAAAGCAAAATTTGAATCTGACCTAATCTTGTCAATGATGATTAATCCCATGTTAACTTCAGTGAAAAAAGAAATCAACAAATGAAACCCAACTGATTGCTTTTATTGATTACATTAGAGAATTAATGGGTGAAGAGCAGAAGGCGTTTCCCCTTCAGAAATCAGTAAATCAGTTTGACACTTTGTCATATGCAATCTCACTCATAAAGCAAATAAAAACTAACCTGAATAGGAGCATTATCATGCAGACCAGACCCCCAGACTGGCTGAGATGTGCAACCACAGCAAATGTAAACTGATGGGTCTTGTATCAAATTAGACCCCAGAAAAAGGCTGAGTTGAGTTAATATCTAAGATGCAAAATAAAACAGTGACACACTTGAAAGAGTCCAAAGGTGTTTAAGATGGGCTAGGCACATGAAATGGGAAAAACAATTCATTTAGACTGGTACCTAGAGAATAACCAAATCAGAGGCTGTGCTGGAGCAAGTAAGTCTTCTTGATGAAGACAGATACACTGCTACTTTTTTCAAGTGCCATGTTATTAAGAAAAATATATCAATAATGAATTACCATTTTTCTTCACTTAATAGGTTAGGTAATCTTTATTTTTCAGTCTCTCTTTAATTAGCAGAGCTTCCTAGGAAAAGGTGGTTTATGTAATCACAATGCTTGGGTGTGTGCTGGCCTCATGCCCAATGAAGTCCAGTTCCACTGGTCACTTAAACTGGAAGCAGCAGAGGTGAAGAAGTCTTGACTTGTAAAGTTACAGAGAATTCAGTGATAACACACACATCTGGAGGAGATCAGGCTTTATTTGCCCATAAGTCTTGGAATTACCAGTTTTCAAAGGTACAGCATCATAATTCTTTAAGTAATGCTACCATTTCACAGACTGCATATCTCTACCACTTCTACTAAATATAAATGCAATAATCCACTATCTGATCCTAAAGAACAAAAGGCATCTGTTAAACTGTATTAAAGCTGTAAATTGGAGTAAATTTTGTAGTAAATTTTTGAGTTTCTGATTTCATGAAAAGCAACTCCTTTTGACCCACCAGCTTCACTTGCTGCCATACAACAACCTCACCATTCAGTGAGAGTTTCTGTAGGTGCTAAGCTGGCAGGGAGATATATCCATTTATCAGCACTCTTCTCCCTCCAATCAGTATTAAAAGGAGGGGGAAAGATAGTTCAGTGGAAATGGAAGTCAACTCTGCACAAGGCAAGGAGGCATGGTAAAGACAAATGCCAGTGTGCCAGACACTCTGCAGGTAGACTCATTATTATCCCTCAAAGGAAGGCTGCCAAACATCCCACATACGGGGTCACTTCACTGTAGCTGTCATTGTTAAATTAGAGCTCTTTCACTTTAAAATATTGTCTTTTTTTTTTTCCAGGAGGATAACAAATACAGGTCTTGAATGTGCAAATGTGATCATTAAGTTTACCTACAGAACAAGGTATTTTATGTTTAAAGATTATTCTGATGGGAAGTCAACAGGATGAACTGTTAAAATAATCTTTTGGCTAAATATGCTGGCCAGTTGTTTTCTACCCAGATGAAAAGTTACCAAATAAAGACAGTTAAAGCTGTCTAGGATCCAAACCACAGTGTCTGAAAAACACACTTTGAGAAGATGAAATAGCACCTTTTACAAGACACTTTGGGTGAAATATATAAAATTAAATCAAGTCCATACACAGGTATGGACACACCTCTCAGCCCTGGGCACTGGTCCCAGAGTGGCTCTTGAGAGTTAACACTGAGTTCTCAGTAATGAAAGCAAATAACATATAATTTAATAGAGGTTATGTGGTATAGGCTTGAGACAAAAATCATATCTACATAGACAGACCTCTTTTTTCTCCCTCTTTCCCTTTTTTTTAAAAATCAAATAATGCATTCCTTATTGGACCATGTGGTTATTAATCCCAGGCCTATTTTAAAAGCACAGGTGAAGATCAGAAGACTAAAAATGGCTGGATACATAGAATCATAGAATCAGTTGGGTTGGGAGAGACCTCCGAGATCATCAAGTCCAACCCATATGTTTAGGGAGAGTTATTTCTCAAGTTAGATATTAGGAGCATTTATGAAAGCTCTGTATATTAAAGAGTAATATGATAAGAAATCTGTATCAAATCTTTGCCATAGTCCCTTAGGCAGACACCATCACCAGATTTCTGATACTTTATATTTTTTTTCTAATAGAAATCACAAGAAAGGACATTGCACCTATGGATGTAACTGTGAAAACTTTGTGGTTGCTGACAAGTTGCCTGGGACAATCCTGTGGCTGCCTAAATACACCCATGCCTGGTTCCACCACTGTGGAAATTCTCATTCATGGTTTTACCCTCTCTTGACCAAAGCTTTTGTGACCTCTGTTTTCCTATTATCAGCCTTCCAGACACCGTGTCACTTCCAGCTTATTGCCAGGATATAAAGAAATACAATCAAAGGACTGACACAATTCCCTTGGCTTCCTGTACAATTTAGGATCAATTTCAAATGTGCCCATCTTCTTTAAAAGTCTTATGCTTTTCCTCAAAGACCATCTCTATTTCCCTCCTGCATTACATGCATGTTGTCTTTTCCCACATACATTTCCATCATACACTAAATTCTTCCCTTTCCCGGACACAGCCTCTGTTATCACTGGCAAAATTCTTAAGTCTGCAGCTCCCTACACTTGTCATAGCCTTTCACTGGGCCTTTTCATTACAAAAATCAGACATATGAACTCCTGCATTTGTTTAAAACTTCTAGTTGCCAAGAAGATGTCATAATTTGAGAAAAAAAATTGTTGGCAACTCTGCTGCAGTATCTTTGTCTTTGTAAATCATCCAGTGAAATGCCATTTTGCATACAACACCCTACAGAAAATAAAGTTGTCATTCCAGTTAGCTCCTGTTTTTATGATTTAGACAGAGCATTACACTCCTCTAAAACTTTATCACAGTACTTTGTTACAAACTTCAATTTCCAAATGATCTGTTGGGTTTTTTTTTAAAAAAAAGTTAATTAACTCTGGTGCCATTTCACTTTAACAGCTTCTGAACATTCCAATGCATTACTTATCAGTTTTTCCACCTCCAGCAATCAAAGCATCTACGATTCACTGCACAGGCCTCACACGCCCCTGCCACCACCACTACCACCCCCAAAATTCAAAACACTGTAGTAGAAAAATAGGAACTCAAGAAGTTTTTCATTTGGCAGTTCATTCATTCACTTCTACCTTTTATTTTGGCTGTTTGCAAAGGTTGGAATGGATGGAGTGCTCCTGTATTCTTTACTCAATGGGGAAAATGGTTGGACATAATGCAAAATCGAAAGTGACTGGTTAATTCTGGTTTTTTAACCAATCTGAAATTAAAGGGACAAATCCTGTCTCCACTGAAGTTGATGGGAGCTCTGCTTTGCGGAGCTTTCACAGAGATTACAACATAACCTGAGATTAGCTCAGTTGGTTAAAACTTGGTTGTAAAAATACCAAGGTCATAGGTTCAATCCCCTGTGTGAGCCACTGACTTAAGAGTTGGACTTCATGATCCTTGTGGGTCCCTTCCAACTCAGAATAGTCTGTGATTCTGTGATAACCTGATGAGGCCATCCTGCAGAGTGAGTAACATGCAAAAATGTGGTTTCCACAGCAAAGTGGCTCAACAACACCAGGAGGTCCTTACAGTGCTTCTTTTGGAGTTGTGACTAGCTGTAAGAAGTGGAAGGTGCTCTGTAGACCAACAAGTGCAAGGCCAGGCTCCTTTTCCCACCTATTCATCTCCTTTCCCACCCATCTCCCTGTCTCTCTCCACCACAGTCAATTTCCTGCTGCTGAAAGGCCCAACAAGATGCCATCAGAGGTTCACAGAGTTTTTGTTCATACTGGTGGCAGCTGTAGATCATTGCTACTGCCCCAGGAGAACTGCAGAAGGACAGGTTTTATCCTAAGTCTATACCTTTCACAGTGTTAGTAAGCACTGTTTCCATAACAGCCTGTCCTTGTGTCTCTGCTTAGTCTCCCTCTCTAACAGCAGAGGAAATAATAAAATTCCCAGGGAGAAATTCAACCTTCCAGGTGCCAGTGCAGGTTTTCTGCACACTTGGGCATACATATACATGTAGGTAGCTGTACACAGGCACAGGCTGATTTAATACAGTCCTAGATAAATAGTTGAAGCTGTAAGACAAGATGTGCTTCAGTTAATAAATGAGACTTCCAAGAAATAAAACTGTTAACAGCACTCACAATGGGCAACAAAAAGCCAAGTTCCTTCTGACACTGACAAAGCAAACAACTTTGTATTTTATGCAGGAGGCCATTTTGATACTAAAAGAGTGACTTCATACCAAACATTCTGGTTCTGATTTACGTCAGTTTCAGTTTTCTCTGACCATAATTTTTATGACACCTCAAATCATTACATTCTTAAATTAATTTTAAATGATGAATCAGTGCTCAGTACCTCAGTAAAGGAAACTAATGAAAGTAAACGCCTCAGAAGCTCTAACAATCAGGAGATTACTTTTTTGCTGCAATTACTACTATTTTCTAAGAAAATGTCTCTTATTTTAATATGCTAATTTACTTTGGTTACAGGTTACCTGAAATCTTTTTAAATGTCTACTGCTAATTTCAGCTGAAGGCAGTGTAATTTGAACCCGGAATAAGCAAGACCACATTTTTATTAACTTGAGCACAAGGCCCTAAATCCCACAAAACGTTATCCTTCAGGACAGATGTTGACTTCTTTAAACCTGTACCTCTTTGCAGTATGTAAAAGGACAGCAGTAGCACAAGCACATATCTGTCATTACAAAAATGGTCTATTCATAGAATTGTCTGACAAAGCACCTTTAGTGACAAGGAACCCTATTCAGAGATCTAATTTTTGCAGACATTTTTATGCCAAATTAAAAAAATCTCTGTGATGGTGGGTTTAATGAGGTACTCTGTTATTCTCTGTAATAAAAATTAAACGAGAGAGACAGAATTCTTCAGCTTAATTGCCACATCTGTTATTAGGCACTTTACTGTGATTGACTGGAGTGTATGTGTCAGAGACTGTGCCAGAAAACAGGCAAACTTTGTAAGTAGACTTATAACTTATAGCCCAACTGGCACTGGCAGCATCTCTGTTACAACTTCTGCTGCCTCTCAGCTAAAAATGCAGAAACATTGGCCTTGGTTCAGTCATTCATTAAGAATAAAAATAAGTATTGCAAATTGTTCATAGGAGTGGGTTAAGGTAAATTAAATGCAATCACTGTTTTCAGAAGGAAAGGCAGTGGTCATCTGAATGTGTGAATGTGCCATCTCTCATTAGTGGGCGACAGACATAAGCAACCCAGAGTTTGGAAACTACACTGCACAAAATTTCACATTCAGCAGTACATCTGCTGCTTTATTTTGCTACCAGATGAGCAAATGGCTGAGAGGACAGTGAAAAACAGAGCAGCTTTTGCAGTGGGATTGAGAATAGGGTGAGGGAGCTTCTGAGAAGAGCAAAACCAGAACGGACACTGATCTGTGTGGAAATCTGGGATGAAACCTGAACTCACTCACAAAACTGCTTGTTGTCTATGAAATTCAGAGATCATGACACCTGCTGAAAACTCCAGGTATCTTGAGCTAGCCAATAACTGTTATTCCACTGGATTTATGACCAGCTTATCTTCTTATGGCTCTAAAACACAAACGCTTAGTATCTTCCATCCTGACACAGCAAAACGACTCTGAGCTTACACTCACTTCCTCCCCCAACTAACTTCTTTTTTACAATTTCACATAGGCTTTCTACTAAGGGCCCATAAACCTATGCTGGTATGGTCAACAAGGAGACAGACAGGCCAGCTGCAATATTGTTTAAAATTACTTTTCCTCAATTTCATCCAGTAACGAGCAAGGCATTATTTGACCTTCCTCACCAATCTTCCATGTTGTTCCAGAGAGTGCAAAGAAAGGTGAGAATGTGTGGAAAAGCAAGGGAAACTGTACTAATATCCATTGCACCCACTCCTGAAAGGCAGAGGGATGCCTTTGTGCTGGAAGCTAAAGCAAAGCTGTCCATCATGGGCTGGGGCAAGCCATGGGCACCTATCAGCTGCCCAGTGAACTAATCCATGAGTAAATATTTCTTCTCTCCGGAGGGCAGGTTGGGACACTCTAATTCCCTCCCTCCAGGAGAGCAAGTGACTGTTTTTTTGGAGAGAGTCTGCCCCAGCGGGTGAGATGAGCCAGGGCAGATGCTCTCTGTCACTGTTTGAAGGATTTTGTTGTGCTCTCAGGAACCTGAGGCTGCTCCACACTGCGAGGGGGTCCAGACAGTTTTCACTTGGCTCTCTGTCTCTGGGGTCTCTTTCTTTTTTGCAAATATCTGTTCTCCCTCATCCTACTGAACTTAGCAAAAGGCAGGACCCACTTAAGCACATTTATTTTAGATACAGGTTATGCAATAATCTCACACACACCTTTTGCTGCCTATAAGATCTACAACACTTCTAACACTAGAAGGTCTTTTGTTCTTAGGGCTATTCCTAATAACCACACTGTATATGGAAAGTATTCAATCTCTTGTCCAAATGTTTTATTTTATTTCATAAATAAAGCAAACAGCAGAGCTGAAAACAGAATTTAGGTCTGTTGGTCTCTGTTTTCAGCATACCCATAGACCCATAGCTCCAGTTTGATATTCTGCCACAGTGGCAATGACATGAATATTGTGCTTACACTACTTATTGTAGATATAGCACAAGAACCATGAAATACAGACTTTTGTGTCTTAGACATTTACAAAGGAATCACCACACACAGTATCATATCTGAGAGATTTTTTTTCACAGATTTGGGTCACCTCTGAAGAGGCCAATAATACCCTCTTGTCTGTCTGCTTTTTCATTTCTTTATTTTTCCCACTGGTACTCTGGTTGGAAAGAGCAATGAAGTAAAACACACATAGATGCCTAAGATAAAAGCTCAGTGTACTAAAACTTTGCTATTTCCCTGGAGATGGGCAATACAAGAGAAAGCAGGGTAATTTTCAAAAGTGCAGTGAGGGACTCCCACTGGACAAGAAGAGAAAGCTGAAAGTAGGATGCAGGCTCCAGAGATGTTACTGAATGGCACTAGACATTTTTGGAGTGACTGCAATAGATTTCTACTTAATTCCAAAAGCCTCCTAGTGCAGACCAAGAGGCAGCAAGACTTTCTTTACAACATCTCTTAATGCTAGATGAGAAAGAGCATTTCCTCCCCACATCCCAGCACTGCTTCAGCAAACCAACCAAACAAAAACAATCTTTCTGAAGTAGATCCACTGTTGAAATACACAGAAAGGTTGACAATATGCAAACACACAAAAAATTTTCTTCTGCACCTTCATGGTGCTGACTAGAACCCCAAATCACTGCATCCTTTGAGGTTCACTTACCATGAATGCATATTCTGATTGTCTTTATTCATACATAATGCAAATTGGCATGATTTAGTGTTCAGCAAGAAAGAATGGAGCATATCTAAAAAGTGCATTAAAGTTTCAGAGGAACAATATTGTGCCAGAGATGAGATTAAGTCTCACGGCTCTCTGATGGAAATGGGTAATGGAGATGGAAAAATTTACTGAGAGCAGCAGGGATACTTAAAGTAAGGAAGCCTCTCTCTTGCTGTCTTTTTGTTCTTCAAAGACTACTCACTCAATCTTCTTACTCGATGACAAATCATAGAATCGTTTGGGTTGGAAAAGACCTCCGAGATCATCCAGTCCAACCCTTGGTCCAACTCCACTCCCTTTACCACATCATGGCACTCAGTGCCACGGCCAATGTGCGTTTAAAAATCTCCAGGATGGTGAATCCACCCCCTCTCTGGGCAGCCCATTCCAATGCCTGGTTACTCCCTCTGCAAAGAAGTTTTTTCTGCTCTCCAACTTCAATTTCCCCTGGCAGAGCTTGAGCCCCCCGTGCCCCCTTGTCCTATTGCTGAGTGCCTGGGACAAGAGACCAACCCCCACCTGGCCAGAACTTCCCTTCAGGCAGTTCCAGACAGTGCTGAGGTCACCTCTGAGCCTCCTCTTCTCCAGCACAAACACCCCCAGCTCCTTCAGCCTCTCCCCACAGCACTTGTGCTCCACTCCCTTCTCCAGCCTCGTTGCTCTTCTCTGGCCCCGCTCCAGTACCTCAATATCCTTCTTGAACTGAGGGGCCCTTGTGGGTTCAGAGAACCCACCCTTGTGGGTTCAGAGTTTAAACAAGTTCCCTGGAACTTTTGTTCAGGACTATCTTCTGTCTTGCAGTGAAAGAGCCCTGTGGCAGAGCAGTATTTACAAGCTGCAGTGACTTTGGTCCAAACTAACCCTAAAGCACAACGAGCACTGATGTTGGTACGAACTGTCAACAGAGCCCATCACAGAGCTGTCAATTCCATTTTTTTGTAAAAGAAAATTTAATAGTCTATTTAAAGAGGCCAGTTATCCTGACTTTGGTGGATGACACAGAGGTGTGTGTCTTCACAGATCGTAACATTCAAGAACCAGGTGATGCACAAGGGACACAGGATCACACACCTCACCTCAGCTACTCTGAAAGTCTACTTGAGTTACTCCTGGTTTGATACAAGCAAGTAAGAAAACTGGGCCCTCAGCCTTTGTTCAATTATTCCCTCTATTTAAAAGAAATGAAACTACCTAAAATTAAATTAGTA
>VWZD01002673.1:0-10942 GCA_013396695.1 Sakesphorus luctuosus
CCACGCTGATCTGGTCACTTCCCAGTCCTCTTTGTGTTGAGATAAAGTCAGGCTTGCTGCAAAAGCAGTGCTCATTATTATTCTACATCATTCCCTGTCCATCCAGCCTACCCTTCTTTCATTTCAGGGATTTCTTGGTCAGTCACATTCCACATGTTGGAATTCCAATAGTCACAAGCTAAGAATAGAATTAAAACATTTGTTGTAGTTTTAGGTTTTGTTTGCAAATAGAACCTACTCAGAGCTGTACTACATGAAAACCATTAGCTTTTAATGGAGACAGTTCTTATAAAGAGTATGTAGACTTTTTATCATTATCATATTTGTTTAAACAAATGGTATATACTGATTTAGTATAAAATTGTATTAGGTAATATTTCTAAGGAAAATTTTCTAGCTCACGACAACTACCAAATTTTGTTTTTGTCTTTTTGCCTAAAGCTCTGAAACTCAGTAGAGGAAGGGCACTCCTCATTTCTAAGGTACTTTGCACTGATTTGTACAAGCAACTGCATTTTTTTAATTTTTCATTTTCTACCATAATTCAGTTTTTTTAAGTGATTGTAGAAAAGTATCTTAAGATGACACTGATAAAACATTACAACTAGCAAAAAAAAGAAAGGTGACTGTCTCAGTCTTTCAGGTCATGAAAAAAAAATAAAAGAACACTGTAGAACAGTTTCTGGTGTTCTTTCTGTTCATTTCACTCTAATAATGCTTGAAGGAAGACAAGGATCAAAGTGTCAGATACAGGATTCCCTAGTTCACCTTCTGATCCTTCTCTTCAAAGCATGAGACCACACAGAAGCAGCAATATCTTTTCAGGCAGAGTAGCAGTGAAAGAGGTTTAACTCTGCTTAAACCATTTCCCCCAGCTATTGAATTAGGTGCTCTGTCTGCTAAACTGCTCTATCAGCCCAGATACATGAGCAGATCCTGCTCCATTTCTCTCTGTAATGCTGCCAGCTTGCTGATAGAGATATGTTACGTGTTTCAGTATTTCTTGTAGGAAAAATAAAGCCTCTTCTGTAAACCAAGCCAGAGGGTAGACATGTATCATATATTTCACCTTCCTACAAATGAAGGGTGTTTTTCCCTTTGTCTTTCAAAGACTAATGGCACTGGTTTTGTCCATATTCACTACACATATGTGCAATCTCATTGTCATGTTTTTCTGCTAATGAGTAGACTGCTCTTTTCCTTTCATTTGACGTGGGAAAAGAAAGGGAAAGCAGATGACAAACACAAATATGAAGTAGTATAATCTCAGTGCTGTCACTCAAAACGTTCCCTGCACTTAAACAGACAATGAAAGTGATCCACAAAAGCTGGTGCAAAATTGCTGAAGGCAAACTCAGGGAAAAAAATGAAACATTCCAATTCTTTTTGGCACCACCCAACATCACAGAATCACAAAATCACAGAATCACAGAATCACAGAATGGTTTGGGTTGGAAAGGACCTTACAGATCATTTCATTCCACCCCTGCTGTGGGCAGGGACACCTTCCACTATTAAAGCAATAAATATAAATATACATCTTCTACTGCTATCTAATATGTATACTTTCTACTTAATGTCTCCAAATACAATAACAAAGAAACAAAACTGAATTGAGAGTGAATTGGTCAATCAAACATGCTTTGTATGTGATGAGGAGACTAACTTCATTCCTCTGCAAAATTCACTATGAACAGAAAAAAATCAGACACTTCCGATTTATTATCGCAAATCTAGAGAAAACTGTGTTTCTGTTTAACCATTGGCATATGATTTTGTGAAAAGCCTTGAAGTTGAATCAGGAAAGAATCTGGATGGTGTTACTTCATCTCCTCTAAACATCTATTTCTCCCCCATGGCTGGCAGTGCCTGCAGGGAGGGAGCAGAGCATGGACCAGGCTCTGCTTGGGGGACCCAGCAATAGCACCAGAGGAATGGGCAGGAATGGATGCCCAGGAAGGTCATGGGGACAGGAGGAAGAGCTTCTTTGCTGTGCAGAGACCCAGCACTGAACAGGCTGCCCAGATCAGGGTTAGGAATCTCCTCACTGGGGATACTCCAGAACCATCTGGACACAATCCCTGGAGCAGGAAAGTTGGACCAGATGACCCATTGTGGTCTCTCCCAACCTTAACCATTCCAAGATTCTGTGGTTTTGTGGTTAAAACATTTTTTGTAGTGTTTATATGATGAGTTTAGAACATCAACACCACAAAAGGGCATTAACATGTTTTAGTTTGCTATGCTGTAGAATCATACTGCACTGCTCTTTTGGGGTTACAGGACTCATTTTATTGCAGATTTCCTTTAATTAAGTGGTGTCACATTTTAAAATTTAAACTTGAAGAGCATTATAGATTGGATTTGTTTGCCATCATCAGGTCAGATTGTTAATAAATTCCTGCTATTTCTATTGCATTATGTTATTCCATTATGAAGGCCTTTTATAAGGGGCTGCGGTGACAGGACACAGGGAATGACTTCCCACTAACAGAGAGCAGGGTTTCATGGGATATTGGGAAAAAAATTCTTTCCTATGAGGGAGGGCAGGCCCTGGCACAGGTTGCCCAGAGGAGCTGTGGCTGCCTTATCGCTGGGAGTCTCCACAACCAGGTTGGACAGGGCTTGGAGCAACCTGGGATAGTGGAAGGTGTTCCTGCCCATGGTAGGGGGGTTGGATGCATTGATCTTTAAGGTCCCTTCCAACCCAAATCATCCTGTGGCTTTACAATTTTATGAAGATGAATGTTGATGCATACAGCTTGTGTTGTGTATTATAATGGGCATTATAATGAAATGGAATACTGTTTAGCTATTTCCTTAAATTCTGTGAGGTCAAACATTATAAAAAGATAGTCTGATTTTTTATTTTCTTTGGTACCTGCAGTGTAGGAGTAGAGATGACACAGAACTGCATCCTCTGAGGAATCATAATCAACCACACAGCTGTGGAGCAAGATCAGGACAAAGAGAAGCACTTCACAGAGACTAACAGGAGTTTTCTAAATATGTGAGGTACAAGTACAGAGTAATTTTTGTCATTTAAAATAAATCTCCTTGAGAAGTAATTGCAGTCCTATGTATGCATTTAGTATAATGAGGAATGGGAAGTATGCTATTTTTTGCCTCTTTCATTTGATCTTTCTGGAAAGAAGCTAAAAAACTTCAGTTTTAGTCAAGTGTCTTGATATGCTGCAAGCTAGCTTAAAATATTTCCAACAGCCCTAATCTTTTTTAAATTAAATAACCCCTCCACCCCCCCCAAAAAAAAAAATCAAAAGGATAGGATTTAGAAAAATCCAACCACAGCCTACAGCCCTCTCCCTCTAAACTCCACAAACCAATATGTTCACAAATATTGTCTTCAGAACCATTCCCTTTTTCCAGCCATGCTGGTTTCCTAGAAAATAATGGAAGTCTTCTAGAAGGTCAGAACTAAAGTCTGTAATATATTGAATACAACAGGATATTATTTTCATTTGACAGGTTCTTACAATAGGGAAATCTACATTTGTGTAATAACAAGTTTTCTGTAGAAGGACAAAAGATCTAAAAGTAAAAATAAAAAAAAATTAACCCCCCCAGAAATTAAAAAATTAAAAATGAAGATATAAAATCCTGAACAACCAAACCAGAACTCAAGGAATATAAGGGATTTAAAGAAGTAAGAGGCAAATATTTCTAATGTGGGCTAAATTTTTAATATTTTCAGTAATTTTACAGTTGATTTATCTTTTAAGGCACTGGAGCCACAGACATTTGCAGATACTATTTAATTTTAGTTAAAATTCTGCTATGTCTTAATAAATTTTTACTGAACTGGCTTTTTTATGTGCTATTGAGATTTATGAAAGAAAACTCTGCACACTGTAAACTTCAGTGTTATTTTAGTTATAAAATAGATTGTTCCTTTGGTTGGGAAAAGAATAATATTTCAAACAGCCAAGACACAACATTTAAAAATCTGTTCATTTGTGCTGGGCACATACACACCCACTTGGACACACACACACACACACACACACACACACACACACACACACACACACAGAGCCTGCAGAATCATAGCTGGTTTGAAATAATTACTTTTAATTGAAAGCATAAATCAATTCTTTTCAGGCATAGAAATAGCTTCCTTTTTACTATTCAAAAAGGGATGGTAGATAATTAGATGAAACTTGAGCTCATAGATAAATATATGCTTTGTTGATGGCACATGTCATTTCAAACTAAAGCAGCTGCAGAATTACTGAAGGAATCATGATTTAAACAAATTCTCTGGCATCTTTTATCAGTAATGCAGACATTTACTTATACTGTATAAACTGATCTATTGGTCTGGCAGTGAAAAAAAAACCAAACACAAAACCAGGAAATATTATACATCCAAATATTTTTGTAGTAGAAGATCTTCACCTCAGTAATACTTTGGATTCTCTCAAACTTCATGTTATTGCTAAATAACACAGTAACATACATTGACCATGACACTTGCCCAGACCCTGTGTCTTATCACCAAGATTAATATATTTGAGAAATCTGTATGAACTTGTGACTTTCCATCATCATTTCTGTGCAGAAACTCTAGGCATAAAACTTGCAAATATTCTTATGCCTTTGCAATCTGGAGATTAAGATACTATATGAATATAGAACTATTTTTTCATCAAATCTGCATTTCTGGTTGATAATCTCATAAATCCAGATGCATATTTTGTTCAGATAAGTATATTATACCATTGAAAAAAATATTTCTAAACTAGCTGAACACCCACTGTTTAACACCCACTGTTTGAGATGTATTTGTTGTTTCGTGACTGACTTCCTAAATATTTGATTACATTTAGCTTTCTATGAACAACAATTTAAGACAAAAAACCCCCAAACAACCCAAATGTGGCTATTCAAAGCCACATGGTTCTGCAAAAATGGTCTTAACAGTGCTTACAGCAGGCCACAGGGTGAGATTGACATATACCTCCAGGTATGTTAGGCTTTAGCTGGATCTTACCTGCCTAGAGGTCTGCTTTATTACCAATCCAATGTTATTTTATCTTTAAATTGTTTTAGTTTTTCTTTAACTATCTACAGCTGTATAGTGTGGCTCAACTTGTGTCTGTAAGTGAAGAAGTGGTGAATGGGCACAGGAGGATGGCTGGACAGATCTCACCTGCCTAGAGATGTACTTTAATTATTATTTATCAAATGTTATTTTATCTTTAAATTGTTCTAGTTATTCTTCAACTACCCACAGCTGTATAGTGTAGCTCAATGTGTGTCTGTAAGTAACGAAGTGGTGAATGGCATGCCTAAAAGTCATAGGCATGGACTGATGCCAGCCAACAAGGCAATAAACAATTCTTCCCTGGTCAATACTGCTGAGGGAATCACTGACTCACCCAATGACCCAGGTTGGCAGAGACATTGAAGATCACCTTGTTCCACCCCTGCAATGGGCAGGGACACCTCCCACCAGCCCACGTTGCTCCAAGCCGTGTCCATCCTGGCCTTGGACACTCCCAGGAATGGGGCAGCCACAGCTTCTCTGGGCACCCTGTGCCAGGCCCTCAACACCTTCACAGCCAACAATTCCTTCCCAATATCCCGTCTATCCCTACTCTCTGTCAATGTGAAGCCATTCCCTCTTTTCTGATCATTCCATCCCTTGTAAATGATCTCTCTCCACCTTTCTTGTAACCCCTTCAGGTTCTGTAAGGCCACAATGAGGTCACCCCAAAGCTTCTCTTTCTCCAGGCTGCACAATCCCAGCTCTCCCAGCCTTTCCTCCCAGCAGAGCTGCTCCATCCTCTGCCCATCCTGGTGCCTCCTCTGGACTCTCCAGCAGCTCCATGTCCTTCCTGTGCTGCCCTCAGGGCTGGGGCAGCTCTGCAGGTGGGTCTCACCTTGGGGGACAGAGGGGCAGAATCCTCCCTCCCCCTGATGCTCACGTATTTTCACTTAAAATTTTGTAAGTATAATTCAGCATAAATTTTCTGAAAGCACACACATGTAGATTCAATTATAGCCATTTTATTAAAAGAATTATAAGTTAAATATGGACATATTTAATTAGTTACAGATTTGGAGTTTTTACCTTGAACTGCTCTGTCTAAAACACTAAAGTGAAGTAATTCAAATACACACTCTGTTTTCTTCTAGAAGAAGGAGTGAATAGTCTCAAGAGGATAACATTTAATAAATGCACATACCTATTAGGCTTCTTATCTATTATTTGCAAACACAGGGAGAAGCAACTAACAAAAGCAAAACAGAGGTGAACTAATTAAGAACAACTAGCGATGATTTCTTATGGTCTCTCAGTCACTCAGTCACAGTTTCTGCTAAACAAAGTGAAGTATGATTTCTACAGGAAGAAATTCAGTGTCAGGGAAGAGTAAAAATACTCCTGGAAGATTCATCACAGTTTTGGAGCCTGTTTAAGAGGCAAAAGCAATCCAAGTGCTGGGATATAAGTAGTGAAAAACTAACATTAAAGCATGGCAGCCAGCAGAGCACTGTAATTTTGCATTTACCAGCTTAGCTAATGGCAGTATATGAACCTTTTTCTGATTAAATTCAGCTTTTCTTATACTTTCAGCTAATTTAATTCCCCTCCAAACAGCTGAAGCTTTTTCATTACATGGGGTCTTCTGTGCTGCCTCAGAAGATATTCTTCCTATAAGTGATGAAACAGCTCTGTTTCCAAATTTAAACACATATTCAGGTTTTGGTTTTTTTCATGGTGACACAATAAAATGCCTCACTCATAAATAAGAAACCTGGTCTCAATTGTAAAGAGCAGTTCTAGTCTATTCTTTTGGTGCTTGGAAAAGGATCATGTGTTTCCTGAGGTTTTTTTACAAGAACCTTAATGATTCTGTGGTTCTGTGGTTCAAATAAATACAGCAGCTCTTGCTGCAGAACTGTGCTCACTTCAGTACAGCCTGTTTAGTTATTATACTTAGAATATTTATGTGGATCAATCTCCCACTAAAACAAAACAAAACAAAACAAAACAAAGAACTAAAAACAGCCCCCCCCCCAAAAAAAATAACCACATACAAAACCCTCAACATTCTTAAGTACTCTTTTTCCTTTAAAGATTTTTTGTTTGTTTGTTGTTTGCTTAGTAGAGTTTTGGTGATTTTTTCCCCAAATGCCATCTCTGTTCAGTTGAATATGTTCTTATTTTGCAATTTTAATGTATTTTTTATTGCAGTTGTTCTTAAGCTATTTAATTAATAACTCCCTTTTTGCAGTTGTAGCTGTTATGAACTGTTCTGTTATTTGCAAGAAGGGAAGTGGTGAGACTGGTTTGTTAATTTGGAGACTTCATTTTTTACAGTGCAAAGAACCGGGAGTCCAGTTTTTGAAGAACTGTATAACATACTGGTTTGGGGTTTTTATTTTTTTCTTTCTGGTGATAGTTGTCCTTGTTTGAAAGCAGACCAAGATCAACTGGTTGCCTGGCTTGTGTCTCATTAATTTGAAACAAAACATGCAGTGCCTTTGCTCCATCACTGTTTCCTTACAATGCAGAAGAACCAAGTGCTAAATTTTGGAAATTTATCTTGGCAATTTTTCCTTGGACTTTAAAATTCTTTCCAAAGTGTTTAGAACACACACATAAAATTCTAGGAAAAGAAATTTGTACTGATAATGAGGAAATGCATTTTTGTGAGCTTTTTAAATACCCTTTTTGAAAAGCAGTTCCAAAAAGCTAAGAAATAGATCTAAAAAGACATACATGCATGCATACATATATACATACATACATATATCTATATAGATATATAGATGATATATATTGCCCAAGGACCCCAAAATGACACACAACTCTTCTTGGGAGCTCTCCACTGGAAGAATCTGTATGACCCAAAGTGTTGCAACAGACAGAAGGAATTCCCTCCCTGGGGAGGAATTGAGATATTCCTGCGCCAGCTTGAGTGTATGTCAGAGTCAATCTCCCTTGACCCATTTCTAGAAAGATCCAGAAGACCTGACTGTGCAAGTGAACTCTATATGAAGGGCAAGAAGCCTAGTTCCAGGAAAGGGAAAATCCCCCTTACCCACCTATAAGAAGGTCCTTCAACAGGCACTTCTTCTCTCTTCTCCTCTCTTCTCCTCTCTTCTTCTCCTTCTTCTTCTCCTTCTTCTCCTCCTCCTCCTCCTTCTTGTTCTTCTTTTTCTTCTCCTTCTTTTTCTCCTCCTCCTCCTCCTCCTTCTCCTTCTTCTTCTTCTTCTTCTTCTTCTTCTTCTTCTTCTTCTTCTTCNCTTTTTTCTTTATTCTTTTTTCTTCTTTCTTTTCTTTTCTTTTTTTTTCTTCTTCTCTTCTCCTTTTCGTCTTTTCTTTTTTTCTTTCTTTTTTTTCTTCTTCTTGTGCCTATCTTCTTTCTTTTTTTCTTCTTCACAATAGAGGCAGAATATATGTCAATTTCCCTGTCAAGTGTGGTTTACTAATAAACTTTTTAAGCCTTTTCTTTTTAACCATTTTTTGCTTTTCTTCTTGTTCTTCATTCATGGCCATGTACAAATCCTGGCTGCTCCCTTCCGTATAGGAGTAAAATGCAACAAGGTCAACCTCATCTTCCTGAAGGCTTTCAGGGTTCCAGGGTGTTCTCCACAAGCAGGTCTACCTATAATCCGATGCTTTCCTTTCCCGAGTAGATGTTTCTCTAAAATTTCAGAACATAATTTCAGTTTTAGTTACATTATTTTATTAGATTTTGTCCTGTTCAAACTCCATAACTTCTCGATTGCACGAGTGACTTCTTGAGGAAAGTAACAAATACTGTTAGAATGCAAACGCTACAATTACATGACATAGAAATGTATATATATAAAGGACTGCATTGAAATACTGATTTCTTCTTGTCCTTGCCAAAATAAAGAGGTTTTCTCTATGTAAAAAATGTGTCCCACTTAATATGTTTCTAGGACATTAAACCAACGAACCAACAACCAAAACTCGACACCAACCAGACAAAAATAAGAAAATTATGTGTGCAAAATAACATTGTAAATATCACCAGCTTGCAGTCATAGCTCAGAGTCTAGAAGACTCACTAAGGAAATAATTGTTTAAATTTTCTCTGACCATTTCAGGAAAGAGGCTCAAGCCAAGGTCTTGAATTCCTTGAAGAAGTTATAGCAGTACTTTGAATTCATTAGTGTTTACGCTGTTCTACTGCACTCAAAATATCAGTCACCAGGATTAGCAGAGTGATTCCTTTAGTCTGATCTATTTCTGTTCTGGAAAGACTCTGGGATAACTCTGCTCCTGCAGATAATATAGGAGACTTTTGAGAGGAGTGAATGTGAGCATC
Source organism: Sakesphorus luctuosus (assembly GCA_013396695.1). NCBI lineage: Eukaryota > Metazoa > Chordata > Aves > Passeriformes > Thamnophilidae > Sakesphorus > Sakesphorus luctuosus. Next base: position 9,327 of record VWZD01002673.1, read on the forward strand.
TTGCAGCAGGACACTACTCAGTGGAAAAGCAGCTCCTCAGGACAGGGACAAACTTAATTTCAATACTCAGCAGAGGAAAGAAGGAATAAAAACTTCACTGTACAGATGACCTCTGTTTAGCTGTAGTTTTCTGTGGAGCACTTTTTTATTTTTTTTTAATATCTTCTTCTCCCTCTCCCCAGCAGCTTTTAGACTGAGTGTAGCAAAGACTGCTAAAGAGAACTGCTCTGAATCCACCCATTGTACCTGATTGGAAGAAACCTGGAGATTTCTGAGGTGTTGCAGCCTGAGATACAGCTAAAAAAATAATATACTACAAGCAGGATAAAGGAGAAGGTCAACCTCATAAGGCAGAGCAGAGAAGAGAGAATATTCTCAAACATCCACCCTGACCCCCAGCCATCATATTTTTATNAGGTCAGTCCAACAGAAATAGGTACAGAATAGCACATATACAGAAGCAGGGGGCATGCAGAAATCACTTTATTACTATATGAAAATAAATTATCAGTATTATAGGCAATCCAGTTCTATTCAACTGCAAATCACTGTAATCAAAGCAGTCTAACATCACATGCTGAGGAAGAGTTCTTGCTCCCAGAAACGCTTCTGTCAAATGCCCAATAAATTAATTTTGAAATTTTTAAGGTTTTTGAGGTATGAAACAGACAGAGCTGAATTGAATATCAGGCTGATTAAGTATTTAATTTATTTTACTCCCATTCAATCATGCTTAAGAAATAGACACACTTCTTTCATTACAGCAGCTAGAGAGTGTATGAGCCTATTCCTGCATATATCAATTCCAATTACCTCTTAGCAATTAATAAAGATAATCTATTGCAGCTTAGAGCTACATGTTTTTTAGGTGCACTTTGTCAAATGACTGTCGTGTATATTTATATCATGTTCACTTCAATCAGAATAAAATAATGATGACAAACCACTATAATTTTTCAAAAAGAGAACCTTTATTATTCAGAGGCTGTTGTTTTGTTGTGTTTTGTTTTGTTGGGGGGTGTGTGTGTTTGTTTGTTTGTTTTGTGTGCATTTTGTTTTGTTTTGTTTTTTAATGAAAAGGCACTAAACCAAACTCAACACCCTTAAAGAATAATGTAATTGCATTGCCCGCACACTGTTCAGATTTTGTGACAAGAACATCAAATGTGGTTCTTACACTAAATAGAAAGTAAAGAGTTATTTCATGTTACTATGCTGCAGGCCTCATGATAAAGATTTGGGAAAAATACTGGGTATTTGACTAGTAGAACTACCTCCCTCTGTCTGCTACTTTGGTAATCTCTGTTCTACAATCAACAGGAAAGAGGATGATTAATCCCTTGTATGTTCTAAATAAATTTATTTCCTCAGTTGTTTTAAAACCATTTAACAGAATTGCACCACTTGAACTATTGTCCTGTAGCCCTAATATCTTCTCTCAATTATCACTAGATGTACAGCAACAAAATAAATATTATAGTCCTGAGTATAAGATTAAGATGATTCTCACTGAATAAATATGGCCTTTAAAATTCTATGTGTAAGATTCAGGAAGTACAAATTTTCACACAAATATGTAGAATAATGAAGATAAAAGAATAAATAAATATTAGAAA
>VWZD01002676.1:0-41715 GCA_013396695.1 Sakesphorus luctuosus
AAAAGCAGCAGTAATTAATCTAATGCTGGGAGATCACAAAGCAACTTCCTCACAAAGGTTGGATCAGGTCACTAGAATCGGCAAAAGTCACCATTTGCATTCAAAGTGAACTGAAGTATAAGGAAAGGGTCCTGAAAGATGAGGAACTGGCAGTGAAACTACTTTCACTGGAAATTTCTTACAGAAATACACCTTGTATACATGGATATGATGAGGTGTTCTCAGGGAAAGCTTTGAGTTACTGCATGAAGTAGTTGATTTCAAAATAATTACTCTGAAAGTTTTTGAAGATGCTGGGACTGACAGAAGTTCTGGGGTTGTGTTCTGTAAATCAGGCTCATCACACTGTGAAACTATTTTTGAAGTGACCTACAGAAGAAAAGGTGGGGTTTGAAAAGTGAAATTTGGGTTCAAATAGTTTTGAGTGCTGAGAAGTGCTTGGTTCTGCTCCAGGAAAGCTAAGTGGTGAGTAGCCTCAGTTATAAGTAGTTAATAAGGAGCAATTAATTTATTACCTTTCTTTCTTTTAAGTCATGTGAATCCCAGTCTCTTGGCAGTTTTCTCTTTCACATTATTCTGTTTCTTTGGAGTAATTTTTTGAGATATCTGAGTGTCACTGTACTGGTATTCAGGACTATATGCTGAATGTTTGTAGGGAGAAATTTACTCTGAAATTAATACAGTATGATTGTATAACTATTATTTGCTTATGTATAAACAAAGGAAATAAAACTTTAAAATTCTTGTTAAGCTTTCATTTCATCCCAGCAACACTCCTGACAATATACCTAATTCAAGACCAGTGAGTTTACTCAAGACTGTTAAACCTGTAATTGAGCACCTTTCTGGATCAGGGTTCAGCTTTGACAGCAGGAAATGTCTTCGCCTCTGTCAAGCCAACTTTTTTTGTTACCAGTTGTGCAAATTTTCCACCTGCATGGAACTTCCACTTGATGTTACCTACCATCACAACAAAATTCCTTTAAACCTACATATGCAGTGTGGCTAAAGACAGGGTTTTTCTTTTAAATATCAGGTTTACACATATCCATGAGACATTACATAAAAGATATACTTGATCATCATAAGGAATCTTATAAATAATTCACAAGTCATACTCAGATCAGAGATTGTATTATTGGTGATTTATGTGCATAGAGACCTCAGTTCCATATGAGACCTAGGCTGTTCTGTGGTAGTAGATTGTAATTTACTAATTGCACAGTACAATGTAGAAGTGCCACTTAAAAGAGTTCTTGAGCTTTACTTCTTGGTAGCAAGGGTTCAAATGTACAGTCTGTAGAAAGCAAGTGCCACAAATGTAGTCACACCTCATTCAGCAGGGAAAATTGCATCTTATTCCTTGTCAAACTAGTATAAAATGCATGCCCCAAATTTCTATCTTGTCTTATGATTATCCAGTTTGTTTAACTGGGTGTCTTGGGTTGAGTTGGCAAAATGCCAACTGCCCAAGTACAGAGAAAAGGTTCTTCCTCCCCCCAACTAGCTAAGGGAAAAGGGGAGAAGAAGGAGAGGGAAAAACCCCCTCAAACTGGGTTTCTTCTGAAACTAACTACATGTATTTATACAGAAAAGAGAAAATTAAGAGAAAACTACAATATAACACACACTTACACAAGTTATATATAACTTCTTACTCTCTAATAAGCACAGGTTTTACTATTCTGACTACAAATTATTCTAAAAAAAANAATCTGAGTTTTAAAGCCTAAATTTAGGCCCACCTGGCTAAACCCATAACATTTTCTACTCCTTATTCCATACCATATTACATCACTCATATCTTAAATCTATCTGTTCTCGCGCTTTAACAGTCTTTGTTCTTTTTAGAGCTGTCTTCTACCTCTTTATATTGTAGGCAATAGTTCATTAGGATGGGGTAGATACTTTAGGCAGGAAGAAACAGTTCATCAGAGGACACCGACACTAGTTCAGCTCAGGTCTTCTTCATCTGATGGTTCATGTCCTGCAACACAGAACTCAAAATGCAAGTTACCTTTTTTTTTTTCTCAAGGTTAAATGTCCTTGAGGCACACATTATACCCATAACACTGGGGACAGAGATTACAAGAATTTTCATGAGCTATGTCTTTTGAAGAAGGTTTAACTTTTACTAAAATCTCAGAGGTTTTACACAGGAATCCAAATGCTATCTCTTAGGGCAGATTACACAGTCCTTTCTTCTGCTATCTTTGTTTCCATTGTGTCCAGTGTCACTCATAAACTTAGGTTCAACTCTGAAAAGGAAACTAAGAAGTGGCAGTGACACTAAGTTAAATTTCTTTCTTTCTCTTCTGTTCTGTACTGACTGCTGCTGAAATGCTTTCACCTCACAGGTGAAAAGGAGTTTCTTTGAAACATTCCTGCCAGTACTAAAGAGTATTGCAAAGGCAAATATTGGAAGTCATGGGTAGCATTTACCTTCTATGCTAACTTTAGAAGCTGCTTTCCCAGAGTCAGCATGTCTTCAGGAGAGGATCTCTGTCATCTAGCAATTCACATCACCTTTGCTAAAACCTTGCTTTGTGAAGCTTTCCTTAAGTCATTGTTCCTCCTGAAGGAGGCAACTCTTTTCCAGGAAAAATGGTGATGATTGTCTCACTGTCCAAACTTCTGTCTACTGTCTTCCAATAGAGGAAGTGTTGGATGAGAAACTGATCAGGAGCATTGAGCAGATTGAAGACTGGAGCAATGCAGTGGTGCTGCTTCCAGTGGCTGCGATTAGGTTTGGATCAGGCCATGAAACAAAACCCAGACAAACCCTCCAAGGTTTTGTCTTTGCTTGAGCAACATTTGACTTGGCTTCACTCATGGAGGGATTAGCCAGTTGGTTTTCCATCATATATGTATTTGGAAACTTTTATTTGAGTTTGGAAGATTAATGCAGAATATTGAAACCAAAAGAAATCAATTTCCAGGTCAGTGTAAAAGATATAACAGCGATTAAGTGATTTTATTCTGAGTTCCCAGCTCCCAGCTTCATAGCTACAAATGTCACCCCATTGGCCTAGACAACATTTGGCCAGGCCTAGGACAAAGCTGTTTTTCCACAGTGTGTTGTACCTCCACACTTTCTGTTTTCCTCGTAGAAGGGAACAGGATTTTTTTGTGTTATTATCATCACCCAATGAAATGGCATTTGGCAGCAAAACTTTATAAACTAGTTCCACAGATCTGGTTTTGTCAGTTCAACAGATGTCTCCCTGTACCACTTTCCTTACCAATGTCAGTGCTCTCATCACTCCAATGTTCAAAGAAAGATAAAGACAACCTTTTTTCCTAAAGAATTATTTGGTTCCAAGAAAAGAGTGTGTGTATACAATTCTGTCCAATTCAAATCAAGATTTCACTTTCAATAGGATTGACATATAGTATAAACTCAGGTATCACTGAAAGACAATAAGTAGTACCCTGTGAAATATGTCTTGTTAGAAAAGGGCATTTTCCAGCACAAAGGAGTTTTAAAAAAATATTTACTGTTTTTCTTTAAAAGTTCTTCACAGAGTCAACAAAGAAAGGCAAGTTCAGCAGTAATCCTCATTAAATTTATGGCCCTCTGTGTCCTTAGTAGTATATTGAAAAGAATAAAGCTACTGGACTAAGTTTTTCAGATGAAAACACTCCCGAGGAGAGTAAGCTAAAAAGACTGACAGCTAAATGACACCACTCAGCTATGTGCTACTCTAAAATGATGCTCTGTTTTAATTGGAACACGGTTTGCAACATCAGTAGTGTATGACTCTTAGAAGAAGATTTGACATTTCTCCTTCTGCAGAGTTCAGTTGTGTTCCAACATCAGGTCATAGTCTGGGAACATGCTGAACCTTTTCCATGAAGAGAAAAGTGAGAATTGTGTGGTTATGCCACCTCATGCAAGTGTACTAGGCCAGCTGCTCCTCTGGTTGCAATAAATGTTTCATGCCTTGATATGCAAACAGGGTACTGGATGGAAGAGACGTAGGAGGAGTAGGTCCTCATTAAGTTCAAATATTTCCTCCTTACAATAGAAGTGTTGAATGTCTATGCACAACCAAAACGGAATTCTCCTAAGAGTGTGAATCTTTGTGTGTTCATCCCTCCCCATGTGAACTTAGGCCACAATAATGGAGAGCTGTGATTACCTGCTATTTTGAAGGCTAAAGTTCAATCTAAATGGATTTTTCCTATAGTTTTTGAACTGAATTGGACTAAACTAAGCTTGTGTGGAATTTAAATTCCATCCAAAAGTTTTTAAATGCTCTACACAACCACACAGTTACAAACATGTAAATCATGTTGACACAATCTACTTTCATTTGAAAAGTCTTAGCATCTTCTCATTATAGATAACTGTTTTATGTTGTTTGCTTGCAAAGTTTATTTTTTCAAATAATAACAATATTGTGTGAGGCAATGATACTATCCATCAGTCACATATCACAAATATAAATGGAAAATCTAGCTCTGTGATGAGCTGTATTTTATCAGTCTTTGGTAAATGTTGAATTTTGTTTTCTTAACTGTAGCCAGGAAAATTAGTGTCCATTTCAGAAATTCATTTGGAAGATTTTTCCCATGTTTTTTTTTTTTTTTTTACATTTCAGACATGGTAATTGGTTACTGCATAAACACTGCTATGCTACCCATCTGGGCATTTGCTATTTCAAACAGACTAGAAAAATAAAATAAATTTTTTATTATTAAAAGGTTAGCCTGACACTTCCCTGTACCTGAGGTCAGAACACACTAAAATTCAGACAATTTCCCAATGATGATTTGAATAATAACTGGTTTGAGTTCTTCATGTTATCAGCGGGAGATAAGAACTAGGTGCAAACACTCTTCACATCCATAGTATTTAATGTGGGTGCCCAGGTACTAATTTTAACAATTTTGGTAAGGCCTTAGGTAGCTGTTTTCTTGTATGACATCTCGTGGTCCCTGCTGCCAAGGCTGCCTTGGAGCACTGCATTCCCCACCAGCTCCTCCCTCTTGTTGAGCACAAGGTCCAGCATCAGTCCTCAAGGTCCTTGTTGGCTCCTCAATCACTTACATGAGGAAGTTGTCATTTGCACATTCCAGGAACCAACGAGATTGCTTGTGCCCTGCCCTGTCCTCCCTCTGACCGTTAACAGGATGATTGAAATCCCCTATAAGGACCAGGCTTGTGACCTTGGGGCCACTCCCATCTGCCTGAAGGGCTTTGTTCAAAAGATTGTCCTGGTCTGACCTCCACTCCTGCATCCCCTGTCCCTGCCCTCCCCTCAGTCTTTACTCCCAACCTCTGGGCTGGCCCCTCATCCTTCCCCAGACAGGGTTCCTTACTCTCTAGGGGCTCACTGACAAGGATGCCTACACCTCCTCCTCATTTCCCTTTCCAAAGAAACCTAAACCCTTCCATTCCAATGCTCCAGTCATAGGAGTCACCCCACCCTGTTCTGTGATGCCAGTGAGACCACACCCACGCAGGCATGCCCATATCTCTAGTTCCTCTTGTTTGTGTGTTTGTGTATAGACATCTGAGTCGTGCCCTGGAAAAAGCCAACTAGCTGGCTGGAGTATCTGGAATGCCTTTGTGCTGTTCTGGGCATCCATTACTGGTGTTGGCATCTGACTGGCAGGATTGGGATGGATAGGTGCCCTCTCCCAACAAATCTTTATCTACATTACATGTATTTGTGGCTCTGCAAACAATATGCCACAGTTTAATATATCTGTCTTGCAGAGTGTTTTGTAAAGCCCTTGTGAAGTGCCTTATTAGTGTAAGACTATGATTTGTTTTAATGGCTTCAGTGATGTTTATTTAGCTGCATAGGGTCCGTGTGACATACTGGATGTCACAGGCTCCTTTTACAGGTCTGTGAATCTGTAGTGCTAGCCATGTCCTTGGGACCTGAATGACATAAACAGGGAGTAAAATAAACAGTTTATTTTGGATGGAGTTTAATTTAACTAACAATAGTAAACTTATAAGTAGTTCCCTTGAAGTCTGTGGAAATACTCCGTGCTTTTAAACTTAGAAACATGCTTAATTACCTCTTAAAATAATTATTTTACAAAATCATTTACTTTAAAAATTGTGCATATTAGGGATACAAACAACAGTGGTGGTGCCCTTTAAATGGATTATGTAGCACCACTATGTAGAAAAGATAGAGGAAACAGCCAGGCTGAAAATGTAGCCAAAGACAAAACATTCCTTCAGTGATGTGTGGTGCTAGCCAAAGGTATTCAGCACCACACAAGATCAGGCCTTGTATGATTGAATTGCTGTACAAACCCATGGTAATAGATCCTTAAATAATAAAGTGAAAGGGGAGATAGGAAAGTTGGGTGGGAATAAAACTAACTCAGTGCATTAGAAAGGTTATTGTTTGAGTTCCCAGTATTTAACATTTGGGTTCGCTGTGTGGCAACTACATTCAGCAGCCGTGTTGTTCTGGCCAGTGATTCAGTGGGAATGTCAACCTGAGCAACAACACTGTGGTATGTACGGCTCAGGTCAGACACATATCTGATTTCTGACCACTTTTTCTCTTGGGTGGTGTTTATTTTCTTCCCAGAAAATACGGTAATATTTGAATTTATTCAACCTTGTGGTAGTCTTGTACTGCATATTCTAATGCCTCTTGTTGAAACTGACCCACACTTCATCCCTACATGTAAATAAGTCATTTAGACCTAACCCCTAAACCCTCTGCTTAAGGCTGAATGAGTTGGACTAAGAGAACACAGTATGTTCTTACATGGATTGCAATGCAGCACAAATGTTCTTTGACCTCAGAGCAGTGCTTGCCATGCTACATAGCATTGTCTCTGTTTGGAGGGTGCACACACAACTTGTCTCTAGTTTCATCCTTTCTGGGGTCCCACAAAGAGGAACAGCTGATATGCCTATGTGCAGGTGGCTGGTGGGCATGTGGAGCTTAGTCTTGTCTCCTGTTCTTTAACATCATGTTTCACATGTCAGCAGTGGTGCCATTTACCTGTTTGTAATGTGTTTCTAAAACATGGGCTCATAAGATGGTAGAAGTGAATGTGGACCTTCATTTCCTTCCTGTAGACTGTTGCTCACACCTCTGATAGGTCTGGGTGTTAAAATTCAGTGTAGTCTTTACACATGGACAGCCATGGGAGAAGACCTACATATGGGAGTTTAGTGATAAATAAGAAAACAAGGGACTCAGCTGGAACGATCTTCAGGAAATTTATTTGTCTCTTGTCATAAATACAATCTTTGTTTTGGGTATGGATGATAGGCATTGCAGTTTAGCTTCTTAAAGCGATAATCTTTTTTCCCCCTTAGAAATGTAGTAATTACCTCCCTCACAGGTAGGACTTTCTTACAGAAGATAAAGAAAAAACACATTGCAAGCCTTTTGAAAGTAAACTTTCTTCACTGTTAGGCCATACGTATTGCCTCTTGCAGACACAGAGCCAAAGTTGTGATATTATTTGTATTTCTGTGGTGATGTCTCAAATCCCCAGACTTAATTTAAGTTTTTTTGTCCTATACACAATAAATGTACAAAACAGAAAGATGAACTCTCTCTCTAAATAATTACTTCTTTACCAACTTTATAGGATCAGCATTCCATCAAAAGGCAACCAGATTTATGTGCTTCTTCTGCCTGTATCTGCATGTTAAATGGTGTGAGCAATTGCCAAGTGGTTACTTGCTGAAAAATCGTGGTGAATACAATTCAACCAACACAAATCACATTCACACCATTCAGATATTTTAGGAACTAATACCACTAACTCCTAGTTCATTGTGAGTCATCTAATTCTTGTGCATTTTATCCTAAAGCTAAAATTATTCTTGCAATTCTTTATGAAAGTTGATACACATCCATCTTTATGGTTTCTAAGAATGTGTTTGAAAGCTTGCTTAAACTATTTTAAATAATCATGACAATTGGAATGATTTAATGATAAAGAATGAGGTAAATAAATGTGCTCAATGTTACATTAGCTGCTGAATGAGAATTTAGCCTAAAGATTTTGGGCAAATAGCATGAGAATGGATAGCACTGACACAGCATGCAGCACATTAAAATGAATGCATATGTAAATTGTCAGATTCTTAGCAGAAGAGCAAATTTGATATGCCAAACTCTTTCACTGCTAGCAGTAAATAAGAAATAGGGAAAGTTAGACATAAAACAAGTTTCACTATTTTGAGTTTTGTGCTCGTAGTAAGATTGCAGATTCTGGTGTAATCTGTCATCAGCTTAGTATTTTCAGGTGAATTCTGATAACTCATAAGGACTGGAAGTGGCCTTTTTGGTTTGCTTTAATGTTGTCTAATTTTTAACCAACTTTGGAATATTACAGGTTCCCTAAGAAAACCAATTTGATCATGACCAATGTCAGCCATTGAAAGTCCTCAAATACAAATAAAGATACAATATGAACATATTAATTCATCTGCACGGAAGGAGGTGTCTGCTGAAAGAAAACCCACCAAACAAAACAAGCAAGCAAGCAAGCAAACAAACAAACAGACAAAACAAACACACAGAAAGAAATTTTGTATATTGTATTAGATTTCTTAAAAATTTAAACAACATCAGTGTGTGACATCAGTATTCTCCCAGTTTGGAGTGTCTTTTTTTTTAAGATCATGGTAACCTTCTAATTCTGTTTGATAAAATAATATATGCTGAAATGGTGTATTTGTAGTCACATAGGCCTTTAAGTACAATGAAAACTTCAATTAAGAGTCAAGATCTTTATATTTGCAACCTGAATTTAGCCATGCTATTAGGAATTTCTGGGGTTTACTTCTAATGTAAACATATGAAAAGCTTGATCCCTGACATTTACTGTTTTGTGATTCTAAACATTTAAAACACATGGTCAGGTGGCAAACTGGGAGTGTGGGAGGGAAATTAAGGCCTTTCTATTACTTTTTTTCCTTTTAGCTGTTAAAACTGCTTTATTCTTTGAGGAAGCAGCATCTGGTTTCATTGTAAAGGAAAGGTAAGTTGCAGCCAAATTGTGCCAAGGTCATAACTGCTGGATGAGTGTGCAAAGCCAACAGTGATGCTTTGATTTTAAAATCTCAACCCACCTTGCAGCTTCAAGGATTCTTTGGTTTTCATTCCTTCTCAAAAGCTCCTCACTTCTGCTATTGTGCACCTGCCCCTGCTTTCCTTGAGGTGAAAGAACCTACTACCATGCTGCCTGCATTCAGGGGGAAAGCTGCATCCTCTGCAAAATGGTCATCTACAGCACTAGATCTTCCTCTCAGTTAATAACTCCAGGCTCATTTTCTCATCAGCTTCAGATGTTGATTTACCTCCCCCCATGTTAAACACCAGCTATGAACACCCCAGAAGTACCAGCACTTCTACAAGAACTTGTAAAAGGCAACTTTGGCACCATGCTCAGAATTGGTGGCGTAACCCTGAGCTGCCTATCGATGTGAGAAGAGTTCCTGCATGAAAAAATATCCTCATTTTGAAACTAGGCATGGATCTGCTTCATCAATTTGACTCAAAAACTAAAAATCAGCATCAGCCTTAAGATATGGAAAAACAGGACTAAAAGCTGTTGCCCTCAGACTTCAGAAGTGGGTTTTTTTGCAGCTCTCCAGTGGATGGAGAACATACCACCTCCTAGTTTTCCAAATGTTTCTTTGGAAAAGCAGAAAGTGATGATAGGGTTAGAAGAGGAAGAGTTTGGAACTGTTAAGACGCCCCTGACTGACTGACTGCTACCTGTGTAAATTAAATTTCACCAAGCACAGTGCTGCTGATCCTAACATGTTTCGGATACCTGAATCAGTGTCTTTAAAAGCTGGACTGGGTATTTCCATGCTATGCTGGAGTCTGGAGTCCTAAGCTAAACATGCAGCTGGGCAAGGAGGCACACTATGGTTTACGGCTTAAGTCTCTGTTGATTTTGAAGCCTGACTTCATGTGTACAATATGGCACCTGCCTGAGTCCCTGAGGCTAAAGTTTGATTAGCTAACTTGAAGGTTTTCTTTATAGAGAAATATATTTTCCGTTTTCTTAACTGTGGGCTTAGAAGTTGTTTTAAAGTTAACTTGCACAGATGCATCTTTTAAAATGTTTTCTTTTCCAGTATGACAGTTCAGTGGAGGTGGAGAGTTATAAGACATGACAAATACCTACTATTTGCAAATTCCAGAAATATCAAAAGGCACTATTTGACTGTTTAATAGACTTGGCAAGTGTCTGGGGGCAAATATCAGGAATGTGCTCACAAATAAATGTATGTCAAACATTTCCAGAAAAAAAAACCCTGGTGGATTTCTTTTTTTTTTTTCCAAAATGAAAGGCACATTTTAAACTCCCAGAAACAAAGATTACAATCTAATTTGCAGAAGGGAAGTTCTGGATAGGACAAATGAAACAGAAAAAAGTCCATGAAGATTATCAATTAACATAACTGTTTAAAAACAATTTACCGCATGATTTAATTTAAACAATTTATGCCATTTCACAAATCCGCAACTCCATTTTTTTCTGTTTTATCTAAAATATGTTAAAACAGGAGAAAGAAAGATCTTCAGGGCAGAATTACTGCAAAAGTTTTCAGAAGAGAGCCTCTTGAAGAAGTAAGTCATCAAAATATTTAAAAATTCAGAAGATGCATTTTAGAGGTGATGTGATGTTCTTGGAAAGAGTCTGTATTCCTCTTGCTCTATTCATGCAATAAATTCATTTATTCAGGGCAAAAAATTATGAACATGTACAGAAGAAATTTATTTCCCAAGGAAATAAATCTTGAAATTGCAAATCTTGAAATTTGGTGACTTTTAAACCATGAAAAGGATCTTTTCCTTGGAAATAAGTGGGCACTAAAGAAATATCTGTATTTTAGAAGCTTGGATACAAAATTGTTTCTGTCATTCAGAGGAAGGTAAGAAAAACTAATACTTTTGTATCGTCTGTTCACAGAAACCAGAAGCAAGTGAAAATGATACATCTCATTGAACTCTGGCTGTCTGGGGTAGTGTCACATGTTGTGACAGGCTTATTTAACTTCAGGGGACATCTCTCTAGAATCATTTCATAGTGCTATCTCAGACTGTCTAAAGGGTTCCTGCTTAAGTAATAGATAGCAGGGGTTTTTCTTAGGCACCTAAACACAATGATTTTATTTTCAAAATTTAACTGAATGCTGAATTACTTTTAGATCCCAAGTCATTTATCCCTACAAAGAAACTGTTTTGTGTGAGCTCTAATGAACACTTCCAAATGCCCTGGAAATTATTATTTAATCAGCCAGGTCTTGGAGGCTGGGGAACTTGGATCAAAGCTAAGAAGAGCGTTGGCCATACTATTCATTATATATTTGAACTTCTACCTATATTAAATTTACATACTTCTTTTAATTGCTCAGATACTGGTAAACAGTGAGTGGATGACTCTTCTAAGAAAGAACACAAGATATTTATAATAAATACAATTGATAGCAGTTTGTTGTCGTATGAAGATGCTTGTCTGTTTCTCCTCTGCTTCATTTCACTAAAAATTTCTCCAAAATACATGGTTATGTTTTGGGAACTTTCCAGCTGGCTTACTTTGTGCAAAAAAAATTCTACCTATTTATTCTGTCTTGTTTTTTTATGAGTGCTTTGCCCTCTGGTCTTGCTTTGTTTTCAGTAGCTTCTGAGAGCTATTTAGAGTCTGATTTTTTATGTTCCTGACTCATACAAAACCAGTTTTAACAGAGGTTGTAAGAATTTTGCTAACCTGAAGAATAAAGGCTATTCTGTTAACTTGATTGCGAAACCGATTGGAGGAGTTCTCCATTCTGTTTTAGTTGGCCTGAGAAAATAACAAACTATGCACTACAGATGATCTAAAGATTGTGATTAATCTCTATTTACCTGATTGAAAAATACATTTGTTTCTCTCTACATCTTGTGTGGGGTAAAAAAACCGTATTTTTGTTTTGCATTAATTCTCCTCACTGTTATTACTAACAAAGGACATTTCTTTCCCAGCAATAGATGCTATTGGAACAAGGCCTAGATCCACAAAATTATGTGGGAGGCTGTGCAGTATTAAGGGGCTGAAATGGAGATAGATACGTGACTTCAGAGTCCTACACTTAAAACTGATATTGCTGAGCCAGAGGCACCTTGGACCCTGGTGACCCACAAAAGCAGGGCTCCAATTCAACCTCCAGCCTCCAACATCCAGATCAAAACCAGATACAATGCTTTAAAGGCCTTAGACGTCCATAAGCAATGCCAGCAAGGCCAACAAGGATAACCTGCACCAGCAGCACACTGTAAAAAGACCATTAAGCAATTGCAGTGGGTGGTTCTGTGAAGGGGCAGTGAGGTGTCTATCTGCCAGCCTAACAGTCATGAGAAGTTTGCTGCCTACCAGGGGCTGAGATCTGTGATGTTGCCAAGAGGATACCCCAGCTTTCCTGCTATTACTCTTTCATGTGGGTACATATGAGGCCAGAAGCCAAAAAATAGGTAGGATCAAGAAAGACTATTAAGCCCTGGCAAGGCAGGTAAAAAAACATCAATGTCTGAATCACCTCCTCATCTATCCTACCAGGCAGAGAAACAGGGACAGACTGAAGCACATGAGCAGATGCATAGTGCAGATCAATGTCTGCCTTCGTGGCTGGTGCCTTTGAGAAGGTTTTGGCTTCTGTGACAACGGGTTGTGCTTTAATGAGTGTAGCCTGTCAGGGAGGGATGGGATCCACCTGTCTCAAAAGGGCAAGAGAATCTCTGGCAGCAGGCTGGCTACTTTTGTGAGATGGGCTTTAAACAGAAGGACTTTGGGGTGTGGTCCAAAGAGGCAATGCTCGTGCCATTGCTTCCTCCTGGGAAGGAAAACATACCAACCAGTAGAGTGGCAGATGCTCCTTGACTGCCACTCAAGAATAGAATCGCAGGGCCCACCACATCAGGGATTTATGGTTATAGTCAGTCCTCTTATTCCCCTTCTAGACAACCTGAGTGATTACCTCTCTGAAATGCTGTATACAACACACACAGCATGGGGAATAAAAACAAACTAGAAATCTGTGTGCAGTCACAGGGCCGTGATCTCAGTGCAATGACTGAGACATGGCAGCGTAGCTCACATGACAGGAAAATTGTCATGGATGGCTATGTCTCTTTTAGAAAGTGCAGGTCAGAGTAGTGAGGAGGTGGAGTTGACTTTTAAGTGAGAGAGCAATAGAATGTATTGAGCTCTACCCAGGGACAGATGAACGAGGTGAGAGTTTATGGATGAAAATTAAGGGACAGGCTAATATGGATGACACGGCTGTTGTGTTTACTATAGGCTGGGGGGAGTGGCTGATACACCTGAAGGTTGTGTTGCCATGCAGGGAGACCTTTACAGGCTGGAGAACTGGGCAGAGAGAAAACTAATGAGGTTCAACAGGGTCAAGTGTAGGGTCCTGCACTTCAGGAGGAATAACTCCAAGTATTAGTAGTAATCTGATTTACTAGAGAGCAACTCTGCAGAGAAGGATCTGGGAGTCTTGGATGACAATTTGACTATAACTTGGCAGTGTGCCCTTGCTGTCAGGAGGGTAAATGGCATCCTGGGGTACATTGGGAAAACAGTGGCCAGCAGGCTGAGGGAAGAGATCCTCCCCCTCTACTCAGCCTTAGTGAGGCCACATCTGGAGTGCTGTGTCCAGTTCTGGGCTTCTCACTACAAGAAAGACAAGGTGCTACTGGATAGAGTCCAGTGGAGGCCACAAAAATGACTTAGGGACTGAAGCATCTCTCTGATGAGGAGAGACTGAGACCTGGGCCTGTTTAGTGTGGAGAACAGAACACTGAAAGGGGATCTCATTAACATGTAAAACTATTTCAAAGGCAGGTGTCAAGAGGATGGTGCCAGGCTCTTTTCTGTGGTGCCCAGTGACACAATGAGGAAGAACAGCCACAAACTAAACCACAGGAAGTTCTACCTCAACATAAGGGAGAACTTCTTCACATAGGAGCTTGTAGAGCATTGGAACAGTTGCACAGGGAGGTCATGGAGTCTTCCTCTCAGGAGACATTCAAAACCCGCTTGGACATGTTAGTGCATTAGGTGACCCTGCCTTGGCAGGTGTGTTGGACTAGATGCTCTCCAGTGGTCTCTTCCAAACGTAACAATTCTGTGATTCTTGGGCAAGCAACACTAGCTGACTTATTTTCAGAATGCTGTAGGATAAGATGGTGCTTGTAGCCCATAGACAGGATGTCCCAAAGCTATCCTACACAGAAATCTATTCACAGCCTCTTTCAGAACATATCTCTCCTCCTTCACTGTTCATCTATAGCTGTCATATAAACTCCATCTTTAATCCTCAAAGAGCAGTAATGTGTATTGACAAAACAAAAACACGTTCCTCTGTCCCATTCCCAACTGTGCACACACGCTGGGTGAACTCATTGGGAAAGTCCTTATAAAGGCATAGGATCGCAGGAAGGNTGCCTACCAGGGGCTGAGATCTGTGATGTTGCCAAGAGGATACCCCAGCTTTCCTGCTATTACTCTTTCATGTGGGTACATATGAGGCCAGAAGCCAAAAAATAGGTAGGATCAAGAAAGACTATTAAGCCCTGGCAAGGCAGGTAAAAAAACATCAATGTCTGAATCACCTCCTCATCTATCCTACCAGGCAGAGAAACAGGGACAGACTGAAGCACATGAGCAGATGCATAGTGCAGATCAATGTCTGCCTTCGTGGCTGGTGCCTTTGAGAAGGTTTTGGCTTCTGTGACAACGGGTTGTGCTTTAATGAGTGTAGCCTGTCAGGGAGGGATGGGATCCACCTGTCTCAAAAGGGCAAGAGAATCTCTGGCAGCAGGCTGGCTACTTTTGTGAGATGGGCTTTAAACAGAAGGACTTTGGGGTGTGGTCCAAAGAGGCAATGCTCGTGCCATTGCTTCCTCCTGGGAAGGAAAACATACCAACCAGTAGAGTGGCAGATGCTCCTTGACTGCCACTCAAGAATAGAATCGCAGGGCCCACCACATCAGGGATTTATGGTTATAGTCAGTCCTCTTATTCCCCTTCTAGACAACCTGAGTGATTACCTCTCTGAAATGCTGTATACAACACACACAGCATGGGGAATAAAAACAAACTAGAAATCTGTGTGCAGNTTGCCATGCAGGGAGACCTTTACAGGCTGGAGAACTGGGCAGAGAGAAAACTAATGAGGTTCAACAGGGTCAAGTGTAGGGTCCTGCACTTCAGGAGGAATAACTCCAAGTATTAGTAGTAATCTGATTTACTAGAGAGCAACTCTGCAGAGAAGGATCTGGGAGTCTTGGATGACAATTTGACTATAACTTGGCAGTGTGCCCTTGCTGTCAGGAGGGTAAATGGCATCCTGGGGTACATTGGGAAAACAGTGGCCAGCAGGCTGAGGGAAGAGATCCTCCCCCTCTACTCAGCCTTAGTGAGGCCACATCTGGAGTGCTGTGTCCAGTTCTGGGCTTCTCACTACAAGAAAGACAAGGTGCTACTGGATAGAGTCCAGTGGAGGCCACAAAAATGACTTAGGGACTGAAGCATCTCTCTGATGAGGAGAGACTGAGACCTGGGCCTGTTTAGTGTGGAGAACAGAACACTGAAAGGGGATCTCATTAACATGTAAAACTATTTCAAAGGCAGGTGTCAAGAGGATGGTGCCAGGCTCTTTTCTGTGGTGCCCAGTGACACAATGAGGAAGAACAGCCACAAACTAAACCACAGGAAGTTCTACCTCAACATAAGGGAGAACTTCTTCACATAGGAGCTTGTAGAGCATTGGAACAGTTGCACAGGGAGGTCATGGAGTCTTCCTCTCAGGAGACATTCAAAACCCGCTTGGACATGNAGGTGCTACTGGATAGAGTCCAGTGGAGGCCACAAAAATGACTTAGGGACTGAAGCATCTCTCTGATGAGGAGAGACTGAGACCTGGGCCTGTTTAGTGTGGAGAACAGAACACTGAAAGGGGATCTCATTAACATGTAAAACTATTTCAAAGGCAGGTGTCAAGAGGATGGTGCCAGGCTCTTTTCTGTGGTGCCCAGTGACACAATGAGGAAGAACAGCCACAAACTAAACCACAGGAAGTTCTACCTCAACATAAGGGAGAACTTCTTCACATAGGAGCTTGTAGAGCATTGGAACAGTTGCACAGGGAGGTCATGGAGTCTTCCTCTCAGGAGACATTCAAAACCCGCTTGGACATGTTAGTGCATTAGGTGACCCTGCCTTGGCAGGTGTGTTGGACTAGATGCTCTCCAGTGGTCTCTTCCAAACGTAACAATTCTGTGATTCTTGGGCAAGCAACACTAGCTGACTTATTTTCAGAATGCTGTAGGATAAGATGGTGCTTGTAGCCCATAGACAGGATGTCCCAAAGCTATCCTACACAGAAATCTATTCACAGCCTCTTTCAGAACATATCTCTCCTCCTTCACTGTTCATCTATAGCTGTCATATAAACTCCATCTTTAATCCTCAAAGAGCAGTAATGTGTATTGACAAAACAAAAACACGTTCCTCTGTCCCATTCCCAACTGTGCACACACGCTGGGTGAACTCATTGGGAAAGTCCTTATAAAGGCATAGGATCGCAGGAAGGTGAATGCTGGTAAACTAAGAAAGGCAAGGTCTAACTATAATTTTGGAGATATTGATGCTAAAGATAAGCTAATGTATTGAGACAGTCAGCTGCTCAGGATCATTCTTGTTGCAGCATGGTGGGATTCTGGGTTTAGCAGCGAGTTACAGTATCCATGTAATAAAATTTATAAAATTTAATGATATGAAGCAGGATCAAATTACAAGGAAGTTACACTTCAGATAATAAATACTAAAATCCCACTAAAATGCAAAATGTATGAAGACTCTATTGTGGATCTTCTGGAAACTTGTCTTATATTTGCAGGTTTTCTCTGCAGATGTATGTTTTGGTTTTATTCTGGGCCATTTGTCCATATGCCTTCTTTGGGAAAGGTAAATCCTTGAAGATTCTTAAGACAAGATAAAATTGCTACACTTCTTTCACTTGAGTGTTTTTGAACTCTGAGTACAAAGTAAAAAATGTGGAAAATGTGGCATCTGACAATGCTTGTTGGCATATCTACCTTAATGGTAAGCATTGATTATGAAATACTGTTCCTCTGACAAAGGGAACTGAAATATTCTGTGGCTGTTTTAGCCTAAGAACACTCACATTTCTGGAGTTAATTCAAGGATTTTGGTATAAAACAAAGGTTGATAAAACTGAATATTGGTAATCACCAGACTTCACCTAAATTGGACATGAAAACAAGAGAAGCTTGGATCTCTGTTACCAAAACAGCTTAGGTGCTTTGGGTAAAAAGAAAAGCTGCTTGCTTGGCAGTTCTGTTGAGGTAACTGGTATATAAATCTCTTTGTTTGGTTTGGTGTTAGGATTGTTTTGAGCACTTGATTTTGATTATGCAAGTTTTTTGTTAGATGCTCTGAACTCTTGGCCTGAGACATTTGCAGTGCCAATAAAACTCACTGTAAAGCAAGTGCATGCAAAGTTGCAGTGTTTAAACTGCAAAATAGTACTGATGACCGTAATGCCATATGGTCTTCTACTAGTGTTTGGCTTTTGTACCTCATGCTATCTTGATCTTTGATTTGGAGAAACAGTCCTAATAGCGTGGGAGGTTGTTTTATTTAGTGACTTGTGTGCCTGTACTAGAAAACCTGCTGTTTCCAGCAGATGCTCACAGCCAAAGGGAAAGGATACCACATTAACTATAATGTCTTTAAAGACATGATACCTTTACTTAATTGTAAGTATTATTCTACTCCAGATATAGGCAAATTTCAGATTTTAGTTCCTAACCTGTGCCTGTTTCTTGTGTTGAGACTAAGTATTAAACCAGGTAATGTGACTTGGTTTAATCTCATATCTAAAAGTGCCTTCAAGTGAGAATGTGTTTGTGATGTGATATTTGTCTAGGTGTTGAGTACTATTTTAGTTATGCATTTTTCCCTTTATTTTGTCCTGGATTTAATTCTTAGCCCAGTGTTTTTCAGCATTGCTAAGTATTTTGTATTATTTAAACTGTTATCTCTTTTGTATCTATTTTTGCCAACCGAGTTTAATGTTATCTTATTAAAAGGTTTCTCTTCCAAAGCCAACTGTGAGTTAAACGCCTTTAACTGTATTTATTTACAACTAAAAAGAATTCAGCTACATTTAGTTTTAGCTCTTTTCACTGTGAGTTAAACTATCTTTTCAGTAGCCTTTTCTCTCCTTTCTCCTGTCTGCTGTCAGCCATCTTCTGACTCTGACCTGGCAGAAAAGACTGCCAAACTGCAGCCCGAATCCTCATGCCAGTTAGAAACTGTTAGGTCACATCTAACAGCTTGACAACCTCCAGCCACTGTCAGTTATGGTAGAGCTCTTCCACTTCCATGAAATAAAATAGAATAAAATATCTTTGTGTCAAAATGGAGCACTGAAGTTGTTGGTGTGTAGATGTGGTGCTGTAGTAGTTGTTGGTGTGTAGGTGTGGTGCTGTAGTAGTTGGTGTGTAGGTGTGGTGCTGTAGTAGTCTGCTCTGTCCTTATCCTGTGAGATAAGTCAGAGGACATTGGCTCCTCCTGCTTTATAGAAATGCCTGCCAAAGTGCTGAAAAATAAGGAAAAAGCGGCTGTGACACCTTTTATACGCCTTTAGGGTGTTGTAGTCATGAATTCTTTTCCTTTAAAAAGTATCAGCTATCTATATTAAATCTGATCTCTCCTGTTTTCCCTGAAAGGCCCTTTGAAAGTCCCATAGGTGTTTTATAAGCTTTCTCAGTCCTCCACTGAAAAGCAAGTGGATCCAATATTTCTTCTAGGTGTCTCTCAGAGTCTGAGTTAAATAGGTGTTAATAAAAATAACTCAAAGCATTAAACAGTGCAAATAACAAACCACTTCCACTCTCTATTACTTAGGTTTTGCTTATATACTACTGTGGTGATAATCCCACTTGTTCTCCAGCCATCCATAGTCTTCCAGGGAACATTCAGTAGACTTGCTCACATAAATAATATACAGAAATACCTCTTCCTTTTTTTATTTTTTTTAAATAGCACATATTTTTTTAAAGTTTCTACTTTGTAGATTGTCTTCAAAACTGACCTTGAGTTGGGATTCCAGATGTAACTGCACTATAATTTTGAGTTCTTACGTGGGCAATTTTACCTTCCATCTCTTTGCCATCACTGAAATGCCAGTGGATGACTTTTCACAGTGCTCAGTAATGCCTAGTACCACTTTATTGCCACAGAGTGTCTTCAAGCCTTGCTTGGTGTATCGTTAATTCTGTTCTGCAAGCCCTGCTTCACTTCCCATGAAAACAGAAAACATTTTGTGCTGTTTCTGAGAAGCTGAAGGCAGGGAGCTTTTAATGAAAACCCTTTTCTCTGCAGTTTGCTCTATCTAGAATTAGATTGAAGCCAAGACTTTTCTTCTTTGGATCATAATGCAGAATGTGTTTGTCCCATCGTCTACTGTGGGTTCGTAATCATGGGGATTTATTCCATGGCTATCAATATAACCCATGTTCATCCTTTGAACCACTGTTCCAAGTGTCACTGAATAGTCCTTCACTGTTAACATTTCCCAAGTGAAGCCCTGTAGTGCCGTCAGATACTACTGTTCATAGAGCTCATTGTAAAACAATACTACGGACACCAAGGCAAAGTGTAACTTTCATTTGTTATTGAAAAGCATCCTTCTGATGCAGAAATAATAAAAATAAATTATGTAGTATTGCTATTATTTAAAATCAAATAAATCCTCCGGTTTTATTCTCCCACTTGTGATTACAAAAATGCCCAAAAGGTCAGTTTGTATTATATAAGCTGACTATGCTGGAAAGGGCTGTTTTATTTGGTATGTGAATATATTGCTCTTAAGAGTTTGTTAAATTTGCTTATATGTCCATATTTCACAGGA
Source organism: Sakesphorus luctuosus (assembly GCA_013396695.1). Lineage (NCBI taxonomy): Eukaryota > Metazoa > Chordata > Aves > Passeriformes > Thamnophilidae > Sakesphorus > Sakesphorus luctuosus. Next base: position 19,946 of record VWZD01002676.1, read on the forward strand.
TCACTTGAACTACTCACTCTTGTTATAAGTCTACACTTGCAAATTTCTTTATTTAACACGGTGACTATGTCAGCTATTTTCTCACTCTTCAGAGTCAGTGATTTTTGATCACAGATTTTCACTGAGTATGATATTTATGGCAACCAAAGGACTGAATACACTTCTCACAGCTTCTGGGGTGTGAGCAGCGTTGTCTTCACTTGATTGAACAAGGTCAGCTTAGTCACAGGTAAAACCAGTGATAAGTCTTCTCATATTTTGTGCAGGCTGGGGAGAGAAGTGGAAAACATTTGTCTTTATGACTTTGCCAGTGCAAGTCTTGCATCTTACACTTCTTGTACATGCTATAGCAGGCTGTCTGTTGGGGATGTGAAAGTGGCCTGTGTGATCAACAGCAAGGTACTAACCCACCTGAAATTCCCTTGTACTGCCCAGCATCACAAAAGAAAGCCTACTAGTTTCTATTTCTGAGTAACTAAATTCAGAAAACAGTGGCTAATGGTGTCCATTTCTGTAGGTCTAACTGTCCACTGTTTTAACAGAGTAACAGTTCTGGCAGGAGCAGCAGCAAATAAGGCAACAGGGAATTTGTGGCATGATTTTGTAGAGTTGCCTATCCTATATATGACTCCTGTGTCAGTAATCTGTATAAACCCCTTCAAAGTGCTTTGGATTCATTCATGTTAGTGTAAGAGCTGAGGTTTGAGGGAATGGTGTTGATGAGGCATGTTGGTGTTTCTGTGCATTTCCCACATGCTTTTCTTGGATCTCTAGGGAAAGTGTCTGGAGAGGAAGATTTTTGTTTTTTCTCCTCTGCAAAGCTGAGAACTTGTAGTAGATTTACTGGTAGCAAAGTTAATTTTTCTTATATGCAAAAGCATCAGGTTGAAAATGTTCCCATTGGGAACTCCTCTTCTTCTGGACTGATGCCCACTTTTGAGTCCTGTTTCTGCAAATTAATTCTACTTGGCTTGCCACCCCCAACATAAGTGCCCTCAATTTGGTAAAATAAAGGCTATATTTTGTGCTGCAGGGAACTAACATATTCCACAGAGGTCACAGTTTTGGGGTTTTTTTTAGTTGCTACAAAAAAATCCAGTTATCTAAACAACATAAGGGAGGCTTTCAGGGAAAGGGGATGAGATTCACATTTTCTTGATTTTCACTGCTAAAGTGTAGTTATCATAGTCCATAGATCTGCCAGATTCCAGAATGCTGTTATAGAAGTTCCCAAGACGAATGTAATTTGAACTGCCCAGGAGGGATCTCTCTGTGTAACTTCACAGCTTGTCCTGTGAACATTTTTGCACATGCTTAGCAGGCCCTCCCAATGCATTTTTTTCTTGGAGATCAGGCTTCTGTACATTAAACATTTCATTTTCTTGCAACGGCACATGTGCATTTCCCTCACAATGATTCTGTGATGCTTAATGCTGGGAGAAAATTCATATTATACAGAACTAGCTTCTGAGATACAGATGTGCACTGGTGTTTGAGTGTCCTTTCCAGTTAACTTTCCAGTAGTTGTGAGTCCCTGGTTCCTCACTGCTCCACTTGACTGGTTATTCACATCATGTCTTTCAGAAGCCACGCTAATTAACCATATTTCGTCTTCCCCAACCCCAAGATTTTTTCAGAAATAGCCAAAGACTCTGAGATACTGTAACATACCCAGTTACTCACCAAAGTTACGTGAAGGAAAGTTCAGTCTGGTTTAAGACGCAAATACAAGGTGATGATACAATCCATGCAGGTAAAAAAACCCCACAGGCCCTGTCGTCTTGTCTTTCTCTTCCCAAAGGAAGTACACTCCCCAAACTAATTTATTCTAATTTATTTTTCTAACAGTCCCTATTAGTAAAACAGAAAAAAAAGTGGTGCGATGTAAAAGAATGAAGTTACTAAGACATAAAGGCATGGTGAGTTGCAGTGGTGCAGTCTTATTTTTTCTGTGAGGGCAACTAACTGTGATAGTCTAAATTCCTTACCCTTGAAACTGAGATGGTAATCCTTCCTGGAACAAGTGCTCCAGCTTCATGACTAATTGAGGTCTTAGGATATGAATTAGTAAGTGAAGTTTTGTATTTTGTGCTGCAGAAGTGTCTGAGTATCTGACCGTAATATGTTTTCCAAAGATTGAAGTCTGCAACTAGAACACTCTCCCAAGTAATCAAGGGACATGCTTTTTGAAAACTGTATCAAAAGAAGGAAAACACTACAGCTGAACACATTTTCAGGGTTGCATCTTGACATTGATTCCATTGTTGCTATTCAGGTCACAATGGGACACAAGCTCTCCATTACACAACAACAGCACTAGGTAATTTCTGTAATACCCGTTTCTATCAATCATGGGAGAACTAGTCATTGCCAAAGTAGGTTCTCTGGGGACAACCTTGTTATACAAGCATTGTACTACTGGGAACGGTCAACATAGTGTTTGCAAAAGTAAAGCACGGAGAGGTGTGTACAAGTTAATGTGAGGCATTACTTTTAAAAAAGGATGTAGGATTTTAATTGAACATTGCACTTGAAATTTTAGTGGAGAGAGTACTGCAGAGCAGAGATCAAATTTGAGTTGAAGAGGTGTATGTGAACTTAAGAGGACCCAATTTTGGTGTCTACCTTGGCAAATGTGAATGGTCTTTACAGAAGACTTGTCATATTGCTGGACTTGTCTCAACAGTCTCCTGATCTCTTCCTGTACTCTTTATTTGGCTTTGTAAGAAGACAGAGAATCCTATATATAATTTCCTGTATATAACATATACGGAGAGGCAAGAATGCTCATTGTAAATTAGTAAGAAAGAATTTCTTGTGATACTTAAAATAACAGAGAGATACTTTGAATTAAAACATGGAGAGAAATATTTTTTAATTTCCAATTTGTAACATCAAATTAAATCCATGTTAGAACCTATATGAAAATGTGAAATCTATTCCGAGGTTTTAAATGGGTAAATCATGACAGTGTAGGAAGACATTGCAGGAAGGAACCATGAAGTCTAGTTCCCTAGCTATGGTAGATAATAATATAATGGCCAATCTTCGTGAACGAAGATTTGGGAAGGGCTCTCCCCACGTAGGTGTGCCCTTCCAGCCTGCGCAGTGGATGTTTTAGGTGAGGCACAGCGTGCACAGAACTGGCCCCACCATTTAAGTCCTAAGGTTCATTTGCCATGGGCGAGCGAGCTTGGACAGTGACAGTGAAGTCCTCAGGACTGTCACAGCACCCGGTACTGACCGGGGCTGACCCTGCTGATCATCCAAGATCTGATGGGATGGGATGGCAGGGAGGCATTTACTGCCAGGGGACGGTCCCACTGAGACTCGAACTCAGGACCTTGGGATTCAGAGACCGGAGTGCTCTCCTTTACACCACGGGACCGCCCTAGCTATGATAGAGAAAGGCATAAAAAGAATGTAATCAAACCATGCAAGGAAACTACTTCAATTTTTTTTTACCCTTTCTTCTGAAAGTCTTCCCCAAAAGCTTTTTTAAACAAAAAAGTTTATATTTAGTCACTGGTTCCTACTAGCTGGTTCTTTTGCTATGTCCTGGTGTAAATACTGCAGAAATTGTCTTTTTGTTTAAATACCTTTTCTCCATCACTGAAGCCTATTTTTGTGTTTGCACAGAGCAATACCTTCTCCTTTCAGATTTAGCAAAACAGAACTCCTTTTATTTCCCAGGTGTCTGTTTGGATCCTCCTGCTAGCAATTCACTAAAGTTATTCTGGCATGGGATCTGACATGGAAGATGAGAATGGCACAGGGTACTTCAGGTGAATTTTCTACTGTGCTTTGACATGAAACATGTCTAGTCTTTCTTAGCTCAGTTGGTTAGAACGTGGTGCTAATAACACCAAGTTTGTGGGTTCAAGTCCTGTATGGGCCATTTACTCAATGATCCTTCTATGTCCATTTCAACTCAGCTTTCTGTGATTCAAAGGCTCTCATGTGAAATTGTCTGGGATATTCCCTTGTATCAAAGAGTTGCTTATTTTTCTCCAGTTGTTGCTACTCCTGTGTGTGATAATAAAAAATCCCTGATAATGTACAAGGTGTTATACACGGTAGCTCTATACTGTGACATATTTAAAATGAAGAGACATCAAAAGTCAAGATGAATGTTAAACTCAGCTCACAGCTCACTTCAACAAATATATTTAAAATCTGAATTTGTTATGATCACAGTGATTTCCTCTTTATCACATTCAGACCAATTTAAATTAATTTACCTGCATAGAGGTATGGCACAGGACAGAACATAGTTACCATAAGCAGAGAACAAGAAAAAGAGAAAATAAGACTAACCAATGGTCAGCTGTCAGTAAAACTGTGTGCATGAGATGCTTAATGCTGCCTCCTGTAGTAATGCATAAGAAGCTTCTATTCTACCTGTAGTAATGCATATAAATAAGGTCATACCATGCAGCTGTGCATTTTTCAGTCTTCAGAGCACAGGTAAAGTTTGCAGAGAGAGGTGTTTCTCTCAAAAGCATTCCAGGCAACATGGAAGAAATCCCAGAGAGAGGTCAGAGGGTAAATTGCTGAAAAATTAGAAAGTGGAACTTACATAAGCTTATTTTGAACCCCCCCCACCTACTGGGATTCCTGGAGTATTTTTTTTAACTTCAGAATTTGAAATATTTTTTGTGCATTTAAGTAAAATATGATCCAGCGATACAATACAATAGTGAATTGCTGTGTTTTTCAGCCTTCTTTTCATGTTTTCTTTACCTCTGCACATAACTGGCTACTGAGATTTAGAACCACACATTACCACCCACCTTCTAGGCTGGTATTGACAAAAATTTAAGAAAGGAATTATTGAATGAGTGACCAAATTGTTTTCTTTATTGGCTTATCCCCAGTGCCTGCAAAACATTCCAATTAACTTTTAGGCACAGAGTCCATGTTCTGTTCTGATATGGATGTGACAATCTCTGGATCCTAAGTATGGCATGAATGCATATTACTGCATGAAAGGAACAGTTTTCATGGTCATTCAGAATGCCACTGAATATCAGAGGCATCTGAATAAAGTTCAATAACTTCACACATTTCAAGCTCCAATGAAAAAAATTTATTGTCTCAATTTTCTGCCTTACTCCTGAAATACTAGTGAACTCAGTTCTGAATTTCACCATCCCACTGACAACAAAAATCTCAGTAAATTAAATAAGAAATTACACTTCATGCATTTTTGTCTCTATTATGCTGGAATGTCTTCATTGTTGCCAACTCTTACAGCTGGATTGGGAACTTGATATTTCATCTTTCAATAGCCAGCTGCAAAAGAAAATGGATAACACAATCAATTCAGAGATTTATCAGTCCTTCCAAAAAGATGGTTTTTTTTTTCCATTTTCTGAACTAGATGCACTAGATAGCTTCCTGGTAGGAAAGGAAACTGGGGATTAAACTGGTTCTACAGCAAGCAACCTTCCCTTTCTCTTCCCTGTGTGGGCACAAATGTGGAAGGCTGTATCAACACAGGCTGGGGGGATGAACAGAATGAGAGCAGCACTGCTGAGAAGGTTTTGATGGTGCTGGTGGGTGAGAGGCTGGACATGACCCAGCCATGTGCACTCACAGCCCAGAAACCAAATGTGTCCTGGGTTGCATCTAGAGTAGGGTGGGCAGCAGGTGAGGGAGGGGATTCTACCCCTCTGCTCTGCTCTGGTAAGACCCAGCTGAAGCTCTGCAATGACCTCTGGAGTTCTCAGCACAGGAAGGACATGGACCTGATATTTTTTTATAACGGAAGTGGTGGGGCACTGGCACAGGTTGTCCAACTCTGGGAGTGTTCAAGGCCAGATTGGATGAGGTTCTGAGCAACTTGATCTAGTTGAAGATATTCCTGCTGATTGCAGCGAGCTCAGGCTAGTTGACCTTTTAAAGTCTCTTCCAATCCAAGCCATTCAAACATTCTATGAAAAGCTTGAAGAATTTGTCAACTTTCTGCTGCATGTGAGTCTCTGCAGAAAGAGGCATGACTTAACAGGTAGAATCATCAAAGTCAGCTGTTTCCTGCAGTGCCTACAAGGTTTTTTTTGAGAACTCTACTTTTGGCTAAGTCCCAAGAAAACTTCTACTTGCATATGTCTGTGTTGCATGGGTGACCCCAAGGGATTTTCTGGAATTGTGGCTCTGTAAGTGCTTTTGATGAATTTTCTATGTTGTGAGGTCTGAGGAGCTCTGATGAATTTGAGAGGTCCCTTCCAGCCTCAAGGACTCTGTGACTGAGTGGAATATTTTTTTGCAAGTTGTAGCTACATCAAGAAGAGTCGGTCATTACCTTCTGTCTTCTCATTTTCTACAGTTCTCCTGGACAACCTTTTCTGTTAACTTGTGTCAGGTTCTTTCCATTTGGGAACAAATAGGCTACCTAGATATCTGATTAAAGGAGCTGTTGGATACAGTGTTTTAGAAACTAGGTCTGTCCAATTTCTACTCTTAGAACTAACACAAAAAATCTCCTAACGTGAATATAATCATCATTTGTCTTTTCCACTGTGAGTTGCCTCAGGGAGTTTGGAAAAAGAAAAGCAGGATCATTCTCTCTGAAAGCCAGAAAAATTCATAAGGCAGTCTTCCCTTCAAAGTATTCTCATTTGTGCAAACTTTAGGGCAGCTGGAAAGCATCTGTATGCTTTTTTGTTTGTATGTTTTCTATTTTTTTGAAAAAAATCTCAACACATTTGATGAAACATATGCCCCTAAAATATCCATCCTCCATCTTCAGCGTCACTGTAGTAATAATATTGGCTTTAGAAAGGGGAGAAATTTACTGTTCTTTCCTGGTTAATTCTTGCTTCTTTTGTTTTTTTTTCAGTTGGTTGTTTTATTTTGTTTTGTTTTGTTTGTAGTTTCCTCTATTTTCAATTGTTTTGTTGTTTTGGTTTTTTTTTTATTATTTGTGGTTTTGTTAGGGTTTTTTTGTTGGTTGGTTTTTATTTTAAATTTTATTTGTTGTTACTAGAGGCACGTTCAGAAAGAAGCCCACAGAGAAGATGTGGGGAGACACAGTGCCTTCAGTGTTTTGGATTTATGAGAAACACAGATGCATAGTGATAGGTATATTTATCTGAGAACAAGTTCTGCCAGACACAAAGATCATTTCATGGGATTATTAGCTGGAAATTAAAACTACGCAATAGGAAACCAATGGTGTCATGGTAGATCCTTGGTTTCCTTGGGGGTCCTTTGGGAGTTCTGATCTCCTGTCCCTCCATGTGCAAGTGATCAGTTCAGTGAGCAGGTTGTTCAGAGTCTGATGATCCACTCTTGCTGTTTCTTCCATAATGACACAGAAGGTTTGATACACTGGCAGAGACAGCTGTTATACCTGACTAAGTCCCTGGAATTTTCACTGGAATTTTGTATTTTACTGCTCGAAACGTAATGTAAGCTTTGACAAAGACAACTGAGTAATTTGCTCACAACCTTCTTCCTCCGTGAGCTGTCTCCTACCCAAAACTGCAATCAAAATACCACCTGAGCTGATAGATAACTAATTTGCCATGCATTTAAAATGTCCTTCAGCATTTTTTAGCATGCTCTCTGCTATTATGAAGCTGGGGGTAATATAGATAGGGACATGTGTCTTACTGAAGTCTCTGAATGAATTTACTGGTGATAGAGCATATCTCCTGGTTCTGTCAGGAGAATGATTGCCACAGTAACAGGTTAACCCTATTTTGTCAACAACAATAAGTGTCAAAATAGTCTTAACATATGCACTCTTACTTTTGTCTTCTGAATTTCATGGGATTAAAGAATTAGTGTGCTCAGGTTAGGTACCAATACTGAGCCTAGTGGAGTACAATAGATCTTGTAGAAACAGAGCTGTTCAAAATATGTTTTCTGCCTCAAGTCTCCAGAAATTTTGAATGGTCTGGATAAGCTTCAACTGGACATCTACACATGCTGTATCATTCGTACTGCCTTCCTCATTTATCCTGTAATTGGGAAACAACATTTGATCCCTCACAATCTCTTCACACTTTTGGTCCTTCCTGGGTGCCTCATTTTGCAAAGCAGATGCAATCCAGACTCTAGCTAACACACATGCAAACATACAAGAATTTGTGGTATTAAAAAACTTTTGTTAAAAAAAGCAAATTGCTTCTTGGTTCATTTAAAAATAATCATTATGCTTGATTTACGTCTACTTTGGAACATTCTCCAAATAACATTTCCAAATCTATAATTTCAGCTACTGCATCTGGCACAGTTAGATTTAATTGGGTTAAAATATGTAATCCTAGAAGTATAAATTCTAAATCTTTGCACATTCCTGGGATTCCAAAAACATGCATAATTTTATAACTTAGCTTTTGCAAGATCAAGCCCTTAGTGCCTTCCTTGGCTGTTGACTTTGAAGAGAGTTGAATGCTCTTACCATATCAGCAGAACAGAACTTCAGCTCTGGAGGTAATACTTCTTTATTTCAATTAGGCTCCTTTATCCTAGAGGCACATTTAGAAATCACAGTATTACAAGGCATGGCCTCCTCTTAGTGCTATTGTCTTTAAGTCTATATAGAACAGGGGAAAGCAGTTACTAATACTCTAAATCATATGTATTAGTGCAAAATCAGACTGTAAGTTGCCCGTGGCTTGGCTGTATACTAAAGCAGAAAGCTTAGAGAGTTGTTAGTGCCCTGCAAAGCCCCAGGATGACTTTATTTCCCAGGGTCCCTTCAGGTTTACCAAATTTCAAAGTACTACAATGTGAGTAGGGAAGGATTGTTTAATGATGTGTGAGGTTTGAGGAATTCAGTCAAATATCAAAACTGGTAATTTTGTTGCATTTTTAAAATCTTCACCTTAGTTACACATCCTGTAACTAGAAATAGAAAAATTAGAAATAGCTGATTTTATTTATAGACTATTTATTAATGGTGTATATGGATAATTAATAAATTAGGAAGCTGATGAAATATATAAAGGAGTACTGAAGTCATGGCACTCTGCTGACACTGGCAAAAGAATACAAATACTGGAAAATAAAACAGTTTCACTGAAAATGGAAGAGGCTTCCTAGAGGAATGATCAATGTTCCCAGTCTGTTGGTGTTCAAAGGCATTTGGACAATGCCCTGAATTACAGGCTTTAACTTCAGCACTGAAGTGATCAGGCAGTTGGACAAGATGACCATTGTAGAATTCTTCCAACTGTAAGAGTCCATTCTTAGATTTTTGCAATAGTTTTCAATTTTATATATAAATATAACTTTTATATACACCTTTCACACTTCTGTCCGACCCTTTCTTGTCTGCCTATAAGACCTTTTGTAATTATATTTGTTCCTGCTGTGTGAAATCACTGCCAGACTTCACAACTTTTACTGTTTGCAATGTCACTGATTATATCATACCTTTGTGTGGATCATTTTCTGTAGTGGTTTGTAAAGTTTCTCCCAGTTCAAGTCTTACCTGAAGTTTATGATCAAGGAACTACACTCTCCAAAAGTGACAGAGCAGGAGCTCTCAAAGAACAGATGAACAGCTTACTTTTCAGAAGGCTGGTATGTCTTGTTTTAGTGCGGTACCTGACAGCATTGTGACTCTTCTTGAAAAATCATTATTTTAATATTAATTAATTTTAAATGGTAGGATTTCAGTTCACTATTATTTCTCTAATGGCCCAAGAGAATGTGATCTCTCCTGTTACTATTAAAAGAATCTGAATTGAAGGTGAATGAGATAAAATATTTTCTTCTCATTGGTCCTTCCTTACACACTGAAATGAAATGAAGAGTTTCTTGCTTAACTCAGTAAGATATGGAATATTTTTTTTGCAGAAGTTCAGATGGATCTGATTTTAATGCAATTTAAGCAGATGCATATTAGAAAAAGTGCCAGGATTGAGAGTTAAATAAACTCAAAACTGATGTTAAAACTATATTTTCTTAATAATAGAAAATAATTTAAATGTTAGTATTTTAAAGGGAAACAGGAAGACAGTCCTGGACTTCAAAGCTGACGTATGACAACGCCCCAGCTTCTGCCACTGAATCTTCATCCTTCAATTTTTAGGCCTTTTCAGTTCTCTCCCAGGTAAGACAGCTGAATTCCAGTTACTGTCAGTCTTAAAGGTGGCTGGATTACTGCCTTAAAATATCTCAAAAGACCTCACTTTTCACTAACTCAAAAGACAAAAAAACCCGAGTTTTTGTACATGAATTCAATATTTTTTGTGAAAATGTAGGCACTTTCTCTATTTTAACCGCAATATAAATCAGCACAGAAAACAATGTAGGTTTTGGCATCTGTATCATGTTAGTTTTGAATGAAGAATACATACCAGGTTTGGGCATTACAAAAGCTGCTTGTGTGGTATGCTACAATTTTTCCAGTGTATCTACAAGTACTTGATCTTTCCATGTCTTAAATCTCTCTTGTGCTTCTTGGCATACCCTGTTGGGATTTCCCACTAAGCACAAGGAATCTTCCCTTGAGATTCAACTGCCCAAGAATGTAATGCAAAATGATAAAAAAGGAGGGCTACAGGGAAAAATTAGACATAATTTTATTTGAAAGAGGGTCGATTTATATTAGTTATTAGGAAGAAATGCTTTACTGTGGGGGTGGTGAGGCCTTGGCCCATGTTGCCCAGAGAAGCTGTGGGTGTCCCATCCCTGGCAGTGTCCAAGGCCAGGCTGGATGGGGCTCTGAGCAACCTGGTCTTGTGAAAGGTGTCCCTGACCATGGCATGGGCATTGGAGAGAGATGATATAGAAGGTCCCTACCAAACCAAACCACTCTGCAGTTCTATGATACTATGATTCTATTTAAAGTCTCCTATATATCAGAGGGCTACAACCATGTCCTTCTTGGTCTTTTAGGACCTCAAGCTTCTTTATAACTTTCTTTTTCTGTTTTTTTTTTTGTGTTTTTTTGTGGTTTTTTTTTTTTTTTTTAAATATTCTATATTCTGGTCTCAGGTCTCTCAGTCCCTTTAAAGAGGTTAGATTAGCCATCAATCAGCTCTGTGGTGTTCAGAATGTACTTCTTCTTGTACTTAGGTTATCTCATGTTCGCTTGGATGTATTTCTTCCTATCCTTGGTTTACACCTATTCTAGTTTAATACCAAGCAGAATTGTAAAATTCTCTCTTGTCTTACTGGTTAGTTACATTTAAGAGCTTCTCTTGCATAGAAATATTTTTTACAGACAAATTAATCACACTAATGATATAGTCTGGTTAGATAATTTCTAATACAGGTAGGAATGATATACAAAAGGAAGTGTAAAAGTTCTCTGTTCATTTGTGACATAAGTTCTTCTATTTACTTTAGCTGATAAGAACCTGAACAATTTGTTAAGCATTTTCACACATTCCTAATAGAACATTCAAAAAAAGTAATTTAATCCAGTATCTTACCTCCAATGGTGTCCATGAGCAGTATCCTGGGGTGAATCTACAAGAAAATGATAAAACAGAAAATTATGGTGTAATGTGCCCAAAGAGAAATTGCTTCCTAAACCTGTTTCTTAGTCATTTACTGAGGAAGCATGTCCCAAAATTTAATAATGTTTTATGCAAGAGAAGGTATTTGTACAATTCACATAATGCCTAACCTTTCTGTGAGTCCTTATAATGGGTTTTTCCTCCAGTTTTTCCTTTAACAGGTTGGTAATACATAAGGGGTTATTATTTAAAAAAATGTTTCTATTTATATATTTCTTACTTTCAACAGTTTTAAATGCCTTGCATTTCAATTTTGTTGGATGTGCCCTTGATCCTGTATTACAGAGGTGAGTAAACACTCAAAACCCCCATCCTTTCCTGACCTGTTCAGATGTGTTACTCTTTGTACAAAAATCATACCCAGACATGACCAAATACCATTTTTATGCCCCTTTTTATTTCTGATGTTTCAGGTTACCTTTGGAGGCATATCAGGTTACTTGGAAGAACTTGATGTCAGTGATATTATAGCCATGGTACTGTGATATTGAGGTGTGAAGTGAGGAGCAGGATATCTTCCTAGTCCAAACTGATGGGAACCCTTGATACTCACAGCTATTTAAAACCTTTGTGAGCATATTTGTGATGAACACTCAGTCCAAAGGAGAAAAGTGAAACATCTCACAAGCTCCAGAAATACAGCTCACAATTGTTGCCACATCCCAAAACTTCTACTGAAAACTAACCCAAACAATCATGTAACACAGTCATTACAGTCTGAAAATTTTGATTCAGAATTTTTATGTTTAAAGTTCTGTTTTGGTCCTACTTTTCCTGCCTGTGCCCTGTGATGTTGCCTCTCTCCTTCACAGGATGTAAAGCTAAAGCCCAGATGCTTAGAGTCCAAATATACCAAAAAGTTGGTTTGGCTCAGGGTGGTGGTGACCACAAAAAAGCTACAAGTTTTTCCCTGTTTCATGTGGCTTTTTAGTAGGTTGAACAACAAAAATAGTAGAATGGGGCTGCATAGTACATTCAAACTTACTGTAGTTCATAAAAAAAAAAAAAAGGATGGATGATTAAAAAAGACTGACAATAAAGAAATGTTGAGCTGAGCATACTTTATGATCTTTTAAGCATAAGCAGCCATATATAGAACCCCAAAAGAATATGCCCAGCCAATAAACTAGTCAATTATCATTGCCGGTATCATGGGAATAATGTCAGGACGAGCGCCAGTCTAAATCATTACCAGAGATGAAACTTTATTTATAGTTGATGCTAATTGGGAAATTTTTTAAATTTTGGTTTAGATGACTCTTAAAATATGGTAACTCCTAGCCAGTAAATCTGTGACCAAAAACTGGTAATGGAGCCAGTAGATGCATGACATTCTGTGGTCTGAGCAGGCACACTCAATCAGACCAACGTCATCTGACTCTTAAAAGCTTCACTTCAACAGTGACTGAAAGCAAATGTGCAGGACAAGGTACAGAAATTCCGCAAAGCACTCCTGGAGTATTCCCATTTGTGACATCCTGTCACAACATGTGATTTCCTGACAGTGTGTGGTATATATGCAACCTTCATGGAATTCTCTGCTTCGAAATTTTTCAGTCTCCCATTGGACTAATGTAAACTTTAGCATTTACAACATGCTGTTGTAGAAATTCTGTAACCTGACAGGTTCTACTTCCTTTTGGCTGGTCTGTTGGCTGTTTGTCTCTTGAATAATTTCTAACAGTAACCAGCTGGTTATTTAAGTATTTGACTGCTTACAGAAAAAGTCTGGGTGCCTGTAGAAACAGCTGGAAACAAATTAACTCAACAGTTCAGCCTCTTCATTCATGGATCACTGCTGCTCTGGAGCCAAGGCTTACAGCCATAGCTAAGAAGGTGATGGCACCTCATGATAGAGTCTTGTCAATCACTTAAGTACGTAGTCCCTGTTACTCATCCCTGCTCACCAGTCATTAAAACTTTTACAAGCACTTTCTTGTCATGTTTTTAGTCTCCATCCCCAAAATCATTCAGATATTTCTGCTGTTTCTCACTAACTTTGATAATGTCATATCTTTTTCCACTCAATATGTTAATCTGAATGCAGCTGATAAATAATACCCTTGGAATGAACAAAAGACAGGACTAAGTGACTTTACTTCCCCTGAGATGAGCTTGGTTGAATGAAGGGCTTGGTTAAACACTTTTTTAACACTGAGTATAAAAATATGTGTCCTTCAATATGTGAGCAGAGAACACCCAGATTGAAATTCTCAGGCTAAAGTTTTTTAAACGCCGTGCTTTTCAACAATCCAGACGTGATTGATGTTTCAAAGTGATGAATCATAGTGCAAAATATGAGCCATATAAGACCTCATTTCCCAAAGGGCAATGGAAAACCAATCAGAAAAAATATTTCTAAAAATTAATATTTTCAAAGAACTGGCTAGTATATGCACCTGAAGGTTTTACCCTAAATGTTGTGACGTGTTTTCTTGTCTGTGTCTGTGCATGGTTTTTCATCCTCATCCAACAAGTGTTTTGAAGCTACTAGGAATTTAAAAGAAATTAAATTTTTTAGTCACTAAACCACATGTTCTCTCTACAAAACCATGAAGTCTTATGACTTGAAGTTTGAAAATTTACCTAGCCATGTTATTGTCTAAATCAGTATTGGACATCTCTTCTTTTCCCCAACCAACTCCCCCTCAAACCCACAGAAAGTCTCCTATTCAGTTAAGTAGGCACTGGATCAAGCTATTCAGTGATTCCTGTTGTATGATAGTACTGTTGGTAAGGGTTGAGCACTGTTGAAATTGGATCTGAATCAATTCCCTAATTTCTAGTGGTTTGCAAACTGGTGGTAAATAGTTTTACATGACAAGAATGTGACTCTGTATGTAGAAACTTGGGATGAGTTTTCAGAAATGTGTGTTACAAGGAGCGCCCTCTGAAACATTCCTCATGGCCCTCCAGATCTGATTCTTTTTTATTGTGTTAAGGCAGGGTGCAGAAATGGGCTTTACAGAGTATCACCAATAACTGAGTTTGTGTGGGATGGATGTGCTTCTAGTGGCTGTAGGTACTCAGTGAATCAAACAAAGGTATTATGACTGTCCCATGCATGTAATTATAACCATAAATTAATTTTATGTGCCAGCATGACTCACTTCTAGACAACAACATAATTAAGCTGATGTATTTCCAAATTCCACTCTTTGGCTTTTACCTCTTACTTAAAATAATGGCAAGACAGACACTCTGAATAGTGCAGAAATCTTCAAAACAGAGCAGAAAAACTAGGCTTTATTTCAAAGTTAATAACCTGGCGAGACTTAAAGGAAGGCTTGACAAGAGTTTGTGCATCCAGCTCAGCCAATTCATGCTTCCAGATGGAAATTTTGTGAGATGTTTTTTGGTTTTGTTTGATGACCTCGAACAGTTCAGAAATAGACAGTTTATCCATGTTTTGCACTGTGTTCTGGTTTCATTCAAGCACAGGGCTGTCAAAGGCAACAGATCTATATAAAAAGAAAACAGAAGTACAGATATCAGCAAGCTGGAAATAGCAATTCAGCCACCTCTATTGGCAAAGTTCATATATAAAGCTTGAAAAAAATCAGCCCAAATTGTGGTGAAGACTGGACAGACACAGCTTCATTTATTGCTCACCTTTCTACTGTACCCATGACTTCTGCAGCTGGGTGTTATTAAGCACAAACCAGTGCAACACATCAGTGTCAGCATAATATTGGGAATTTAATTGCTTAGTCTGATGTATTTGTAATATTGTGGAGACCATTTTCTCAGGAAAGTCACAAAATTTCAAACACAAACCTCAATATATATTCTGTGTCCTGGAGTGGATCATCCAGCAGTGGTGTGTTTTGAACTAATGAAACTAGGCCTTGGTAAAAATGCAAGCTCCAGCGAAAATAAGTCAGATCCTTTTCCTCTGTCTGCTGCTTCTATTTACTCCTCTGTTTTCTCAGTGGCAACTTGGTTATGCTTTTTGTTTATTTTGTAAACAATATCTTGTTCTTCATCTAGAACTTTAGGGGAAGGAGGGAGCAGGACCCCAAGTCCGGAGCTAGGAGCTCACCAAAGCATTTTTAATTAAAAAATGCAGAAGGCTCCAAAAATTCGCCCACTGAATGTTTTAGAAGAACCCTCAGTTCTTTTAGCACCTTAAGAGTGAGAGCATAGGAGAAAGCCGCACAGATTTCCTCAGGGGGTACTTTTACTTGTAAATTTTAGGAAATAAGAGTACTTAGCAAAACTTTAATGGGTAATAATTGATACAATAATCCAGTGTCTCACAGATGGCATTTAACAAATCCTGAAATTAATAGCAACTCTGGCTTTTCATGTGTCCCAAATAGGACAACTACCTCAGCAGCAGCTGCAGAGATAGAAAGGGAGAGACTTACTGGGGAAAATCTCTGGCTTTAGCTCGGTGTTTAGGGTGAAGCCCAAAATTGTTGAACGTCATTGTGATGTATCACAGAATCCTGCAATTGTTTGGGTTGAAATATACCATCTTGTTTCAAGCCCCCTGCTACGGGCAGGGGCACCTTCCATGAGACCAGGTTGCTCAGAACCCTATCCAACTTGGTCTTGAACATTTCCAGGGATGGGCCATCCGCAGCTTCTCTGGGCAACCTGTTCCAGTGTCTCACCACCCTCACAGTAACGAATTTCTTCCTAATATCTGATCTAAACCTTCCTTCTGTCAGTTAAAACTCATTCCCCCTTGTCCTGTTACTAATACGAAGGGTAAAAAGTCCCTCTCCATTTCTCTTGTAGTCCTCTTCAGCTACTGGAAGGCCGTTCTAAGATCCCCTGGAGCCTTCTCCTCTCCAGGCTGAACAACTCCAACTCTGTCATATAGTTAGTGTTGATAGGGAAGATACATAAATTCTCCTTAGAAAAGAGTAAAAGAATGACAAGTGTACCCTGGATTATTTGACGACAAATAAAATAAATGAAATAATAAACTATAAATCCACAAGAAAGAGAAGTAATGATATATTTGGATCCAGTATAGAAAAACTAGATCATGTGTAAAGAACCGCTGTTCAAACTGAAGAAATAATAGCTAAGATATGAGGATGTTTCATGTTTCATAAGTCTTGTTTGAATGACCATTCTGTGGCTTCTCTCATGCAAGCAAGCTCTGCCATCCTATCACACACTTTTTACAGGTTCACAGATTATTTTCTTTTTTTAAAATTTTAGTTTAGTTATATTGTCGGTTGTGGGTTTTTTTATTTTTTTAATTTTTTTTTATATAAAAAAATATCTTTCCTCCAGAAAGGGCTGGAATAACCAAGAACATGGCTTATTGGTTTAGTTAACCTTATTTCCTCTCAACTTTATGCAACAGNCAAGAGATAAGAGAATATATGGGCTTAAAGCAACAAGTTTGCCTGTGATGCATGCATCAGACTCAATTTGTATTATCCTCAGATATGGAGAGGTCATTTCTTGATTTGTAATCCTTCCTCAGCTAACAACTTTGCTGAAGACAGTGATACATCCCTTGAATGTCTAAGAAGGAAACTCTCAAGGTACAGATATCTACCCTTCTTACTATGATGTTTAAACATACTCTGCTTTTACTTCTATACCAGAGGAGTAATTGCTTGGTATCCTCAGAGCAATTTTAACTGAACCTATTGCAGAATTGACAGTATGTAAAGGAGCTCTTTAGGTCCTTTTAGCTCTATACACTGGTCTGTTATTTGCTCACCTAGCAGGAAAACAGCAGTTTGATGTTGCTTCAATCCTATTTTTAGTAGGTCTGAGGGTGGAAGGAGAAACGTTAGCCATCTTTTCAACTGGAGAGAAAAAAAGATAGGAGACTCATGCCAGGTCTTCAAAATTTTAGTTAAGTTATGNATCCGCAGCTTCTCTGGGCAACCTGTTCCAGTGTCTCACCACCCTCACAGTAACGAATTTCTTCCTAATATCTGATCTAAACCTTCCTTCTGTCAGTTAAAACTCATTCCCCCTTGTCCTGTTACTAATACGAAGGGTAAAAAGTCCCTCTCCATTTCTCTTGTAGTCCTCTTCAGCTACTGGAAGGCCGTTCTAAGATCCCCTGGAGCCTTCTCCTCTCCAGGCTGAACAACTCCAACTCTGTCATATAGTTAGTGTTGATAGGGAAGATACATAAATTCTCCTTAGAAAAGAGTAAAAGAATGACAAGTGTACCCTGGATTATTTGACGACAAATAAAATAAATGAAATAATAAACTATAAATCCACAAGAAAGAGAAGTAATGATATATTTGGATCCAGTATAGAAAAACTAGATCATGTGTAAAGAACCGCTGTTCAAACTGAAGAAATAATAGCTAAGATATGAGGATGTTTCATGTTTCATAAGTCTTGTTTGAATGACCATTCTGTGGCTTCTCTCATGCAAGCAAGCTCTGCCATCCTATCACACACTTTTTACAGGTTCACAGATTATTTTCTTTTTTTAAAATTTTAGTTTAGTTATATTGTCGGTTGTGGGTTTTTTTATTTTTTTAATTTTTTTTTATATAAAAAAATATCTTTCCTCCAGAAAGGGCTGGAATAACCAAGAACATGGCTTATTGGTTTAGTTAACCTTATTTCCTCTCAACTTTATGCAACAGGAAACTTCAAGGCTAATAGCAGTTCTTCATACCATCTCTCTCTCTGAATAAACGATTAGGCCTTTCTGGTAGTGTCTCGCCTCTCCTCTCTTCCTCAAAGAGAATATTCCTCAGTTTTGTTTTTCTGTTTCTCTTCCATGCAAACTCTGTGATTAGCTCTGTACTGCCTTTGTCATTCTGGGTACTGGAGTTGCAAACTGTATGAGATCCTATCCTTTCCTCCTTTGTCAATTCTTGGACTGGCTGGATGACATCAGTTTAGTGCCTGAATGATTTCCAGTGTCTGAGAGAAAAAGACACCAAACAAGGAAATGGTAGAAAAAACCCTCTTCTAATAGCTTCTTCTCATCAGCAGAAGGGTGCTCCCTATAAAATACCTATCACAATGTGTCTTCAAAAAATAGTCAGTTCAGTTTCTTTCAAGCAACTGAACCAGACACTAAAGGAGTTTACACCAAGAGATAAGAGAATATATGGGCTTAAAGCAACAAGTTTGCCTGTGATGCATGCATCAGACTCAATTTGTATTATCCTCAGATATGGAGAGGTCATTTCTTGATTTGTAATCCTTCCTCAGCTAACAACTTTGCTGAAGACAGTNCTTTGCTGAAGACAGTGATACATCCCTTGAATGTCTAAGAAGGAAACTCTCAAGGTACAGATATCTACCCTTCTTACTATGATGTTTAAACATACTCTGCTTTTACTTCTATACCAGAGGAGTAATTGCTTGGTATCCTCAGAGCAATTTTAACTGAACCTATTGCAGAATTGACAGTATGTAAAGGAGCTCTTTAGGTCCTTTTAGCTCTATACACTGGTCTGTTATTTGCTCACCTAGCAGGAAAACAGCAGTTTGATGTTGCTTCAATCCTATTTTTAGTAGGTCTGAGGGTGGAAGGAGAAACGTTAGCCATCTTTTCAACTGGAGAGAAAAAAAGATAGGAGACTCATGCCAGGTCTTCAAAATTTTAGTTAAGTTATGGTTGGTTTCTCTCTTTCTTTAAATTGTGTGCGTATTTCTGACCCCAGCAAGTGGTGTGATGTGCTTTCAGCATACTACTTCTTAAACTAACAGTTGTCTTTGGCAGGTAGCATAAGTGCTCAGGCTCTTTTATATGTCTGGGGTTCTTACTGTGGTCAGCACTTCAAGTATAGCCCAATCTAAATGATCTGAAGAGAAAACATGAAAATGAAATTATTTTTTCCCATCAAGAACAAATGGTCTTAGTAGTTATTAACATTTTACAAGCATTTAAGTCTTTCATCAGAACTTTGAAGCAGAACTGCCATTATTAACATTGTTGATGTCTCCATTGCAAAAAAATAACCTTTTTGAGTTGACTATTTGGCTCCCTGTAACAATATCCAAATCCAAATTCATTTCACATTTCATGTTTCTATAAAATTGTTCTCTATATATTTTTACAGTGGCATTTGGGATTGATCTCAAGCTGTTTTGTTGCTGCTGAAGCTAGACTGCATGACATTAATTTTATTTTTTGAAATATTAATCATCAGAGGCTTGGTCTTTTAAAAAGAATTAAAAAAACCTTTTTTTTTTCTTTTCCAAGTGGTTAGTCTATTTACAATGAAAACACAGTAAACCTTTTCATCCTGTCATTTTGGACAGTGTCATATTAACAATAATTCTGTTTGGACTTCCTGGTATTGCAAATCCTGAAAGACAACCTCAGCAGAAGCGTATGAGCTGAATTTGTGAGTGCTGAGGCTGCTTGAAAACTTCCTCTAAGCCATAAGTAAGCATTAAGTACTCCTGATCAAACTACTGGACTTCCCTATAGCCTCGACACAGCAAAGCACACTAGTACTAGCACCAGCATCTTTGTCGTATAGCAGGAACACATAGACATGGTCTACTAGATTTTTTCCCAGTAGTAAAGTGTTACTTTTCTGTCTGTGAACATCTTGTAGAGATCAGTGTTAGTGCTGGTGTTTTTTAACTTCTTTTTCAAAATCCACAAGACTTCTGGGAGAAGGGAAAAGAGAAACACCATCGTCTTAGCTACCAACAATAGAATGATAACCTCCAACTGCTCATCATCTTCTTTGCTCATGCAGCTGTATTATGTGTAATGCATCAGGAAGTCACCTTTCAGATGACAACCCACTGGCTCAAGCTGAAACAAGCAAGATGAAAGCAATGCTTGGGAAGGGAAAAATGTATGACGATGTTGCCACATGTCCGTGTGGGCATTAATCCCACAACAGGCCCAAACTTCTGTGATACTCTTCGCAGTGAGTCTCAGTGACTGCCTTTCTTTTACTTTCTGACTTTCTAGGAGACTTTGGTTGGAGTGCAGACCTGGACACATCAGTGTGTCTTTGCATCACTCACTGTGGGGGACTGTTTCCCTGAATCCAGCTGTGGTGTGGGTTCCCAGGTTCAAAGGTGAGCTGGCTCATGACCTGTGACTTTGGCTGCTCTGTGAGCCCCTCATCTGTACTGTGCTTGAGCTGACAGCTGGTTCCTGCTTCACGTGTGGTGCCAGTTCAAGCTTTCGGTTCTAATTTCAGTTCCAACAGATGAAGCCTTAGATCTTGAGTTTTGGGGTCTCAACCATTGCAGCAACTGCTCCTTTAAAAGGAATGCAGACCACAAAACTGAGGAGGAAGCTTGTGAGGTTGGGAACAAATGTTCTGTGATATTCTCGTTGGGAGAACCCCCTCCAAGTTTCAGGCAAGCACAGCAGTTCATTGTGTTTACAAAATACCTTAAAATCTTCATTTGTGTAAAGCCTTTGCTACAAAAATAGTCTTTATCTCTCTCTCTCTCCCCCTTTTTTTTTGGTAGTAAAAGGAAGGACTTAGAAAGAAACATAAAAAGTTTTATTAGACTACTGTTGATGATAGAGAAGTTAGAAAAGCTTATGGGTGGATCATCTTTCCTCTAGGCTCATGACCAAACATTTTTCTTTGTTTCATTTCTGCATTAGCTACTGAAATTATATTCTCATTGTTCAACCATATTTCTTGTTCCAATCAATTTGTCTTATTTTCCCATGTGCCAACATAACCTGCCCCAATGGACTTCACATTCCCCGTAGAACTGTTGCTAGTGGTATTCATTTTTTGTACTGACATTTTGACCAGCTAGTTAATTGATTTTTTTAGTTGTTCAATATTTTATTAGTTTGCATTCAATACATATTATTTTCATAATTACTTACATACATACTTCTTTCTCAGTTTTGAAGGAATAACTTAAGAAAAAGTTGTTGTTTAGGACTACTCTGATTGAGATTTTTCATCTTCCAGATACTCAGAAATGGATCTGAACTGAATCATCATATCAAAACAATTAGAAAGTTGGTCAGTGCAGTGGTTCCAAGTTTTATTACAACAAATGCTCAATTCTAACCTGTGACTAGACTGTGGAGAGATTTAGAAATAATTATATGAGACGGAATTCTTTGGATACCTTAGACACAAAAGTATGCATTTGTATTCTCTTTCAGAGAGAAAACCATGAGAAAATATTTAACAATGCATACGTTGAGAGTACCTTAGGCTCACGGAATCTCTGCACAACCATGTGGAAGATGATACAGTTTCCTAAGTGATTTCTTTGTAGACGAAATTCTACATTTAGTTATTTGCACAGGTGAATGTGATGCCATGGATTTAAGGCCAGAATCGGGCTTGCAGAAATATTTTTTTTCTTGATGAGTCACAAGAA
>VWZD01002679.1:10540-24499 GCA_013396695.1 Sakesphorus luctuosus
AGAAGAGGGCTCTGCCTAGTTCCATTATTTTCATTATTTTCCTGCTTACCATGAAGTTTTTTGAAGTGATACCAAGAAATACAAAATAATATTTGAAAGTGCTTCAGTTCCACCCTAAAATGCCAGGGTTGTGGAATGAAAACTTTGTGGATCTAATCACTCTCAATGGTGACTCTAGAAAGATTTGATTTCACTCTAGTCAGGATGATAACAAGTTTCAAACCCCTAATGTTGCAGGGTTTGCCCAGCTGGCAGCTTTCTACATTCCGTCAGCTGGGGAGCCTATTTGCGTCAACAATGCTGTTCAGGCCAGAGAGAAGTTGGCAAGAGGCTACTTGAGTAAACATTTCTTCCAGTTCAAAGAAAGCTGTCACTTTACCATTGAAGTTTCCATGTTTTCTTGTTTCTCTCAAGATTTCCTCTTTTAAAGAACTGGCCTCCTGCAGCAGCTTGCTGCTGCTGTGAACCCCTATTCAAGATACCAAGCTGATTCCCAGTCCTTGCTGCAACCCCATCCCCAGATTAAGTGAAGCACTGTCATGGAAACACCAGCAATGAGGACAACAAGAAAGGAATTTGAGCCATTCAGAGGTACAAACCCAACAGCTTACAATCTGGCTGCAGTGTGTTGTGCTTCCAGCCAGGTTAATGTTGGTGGGATGCACCAGCGTGGTGATGTGCACAACCAAAGCTTAGCTCAGTGTTCCTGAGATGGGATGCAGGTAAGGACCTGCAAATCTGCCTGTCCCTGAAGAAATGCTGCCACTCTGGTGGACATCTCACTCCCGAAGCCAATGCCTGGATTTGAAATGCCCACTGCCCCAAGGGCAGGGATGCTTTGATATGGGGAGAGCCAAGCCTCAGCAGGACACAGGGCTACCAGCAGCACAGGGCTGAATGGGGCAGAGACTTGTGCACAGCTGAGAAAAACAGAAAGAGAGGGGAAAATAAAAAGAAATGGCTTTCAATCAGCTGAACTAACTGCTGTGCACTCCTCTAGGAAGCTGAAATGAAACGTGTCAGTACAACTCTCTTGTGCCTTCCACTTGAAGCCCAAGAGAGTGTCTCCAGCAACTCCTATCTGCTGAGAAACAAATAGAGTTAAAAAGCGAAATCAGCCCAAACTCAACCTGCAGATCTATGTTCATGCTGCGTGACCTTCCTTCTCCCCATTCCAAGGCTGTTTTCCTGGTCCCAATCAGTGATGGTGAAGGCACAGGGATGAAAAAACTACCGTCAGTATGGAAGTCCACCTGCTGCCCAGTTGCCCCATCCCCACTGGGCAGAGAAGTAACTTCCCAGTTGGACAATCATCAGTCCCAAGGCTGGCCAGTGCCAGGGTTCTTGCTTCCCAAAGTAATGCCACCTGTCTGGTGAGGGGAGCAGTGACATCCATGGCAGACAGTTTGGCTCATTTAGTTCATGGGTATCCCAGGACTAGCATGGAATTGCTGGTTTCCTACTTCAGTAAAATTTGGAGAAACAAGCAGAAGAAACATGGCTCTTTGCTTTTCTCTGCTATCACATTCATTAACTTTACTCTCTCCCTAGCCTGCCTCCAGTCAGCTGTTAATTTCAGGTGCTAAAAATGTAACTTAGTAACTGCACGAGATCAAGAGGGAGAATATAATTCATTTCCCTGCCTCTTAGGGAACCTGTACATAAAGCAAATGAACCCAGACTTGCTGTTATATAAAAGTTGGTTTTAGCAGGGGAAAAAAAATCAGTATAAGCAAACAACTGGCAAAGTCAACTGTCAAAAATTACGAGCCCTAATGGACTCAGTCAAAGACACTCCATCTCTAGTTGAAAGGACTAGGAATTTGTCAACTAGTGGTAATTAGAATCTAATGATGTGCTGTGGTGTCACAACATAATGCATGAAACAATGTGGCCTTAATATAAAGTCCTTTTCCTTCCCCATTGAATCCCTTCTGCATCCTCAGGTTTATGTAGTGCCTTGGTAGCAAAGCAAATGTAACGGTTAAGAGCTGACAAAAACACGCCCAGTGATAACTCCATGTTTAACCTAAAAAGAAGGAAAATCTACGGATGCCCATTCAACCTTAAATTCTAAGAAATCATAAGTACGCCAGGTTCAATGATGATGACAGAAGAAATTTAGGTGTGAAATGGAATTATTGGCATTTGCTTAAATTTGCCAGTTTTGATAGCACAGGAAAAAGATCTGTGCCAAGGGGCTTGCAAAAGGAAATACAGTTCAGGGGATGCACATGGTGTTGGGCTGGCAAATGCTGAAATGACAGGCATTGATCCTCTGCCTGCATTGGCTGTGCAGATCTCGTCCAGTCTTCAGTGTCTCCTGGTCAGGAGTGAAGCCTCTGTCCATCCTCTAGTTCATGTGCACAGAAAGGAGTAGCCACCTCCTAAGATGTCTCAAACCCAGTGTGTCTGAGGTCATCCAAGTACCTCCTTGTCAGCAAACGTGCAATGAGACCAATATAATGCCACTGAGGCATTTTATCTCTTGCCTGACACAAGATACCATTCTATCTGTTGGTCTAAATTTTCACTCTCCTTCCTCAGGTCAGGGAGGATGCTCTCATGCTTCTGCTGCATGGGGTGGGTATTCTGTGTTACTCCTTGTGCTGAAAAGTAAATGCACAGTAAGCAGGTGCTATGTTCAAATTTAGCCCAGGTGAGATGCATGCACAGCTGTTTCCTTCCTTGTTTCAGCATTTTAATGGATCGGCTACCCCAGCAAAGCAGGAAAACTCTGTACATCAAATCCTTATGAAATGTCAGGCTTTGGCTTTATTTTAAAGTGGATTGGCCAGAAGCTAGGGGATGATCTGCAAAATGGACTCCTGTGTCTACCAGAAACTAAGCAAAAGAGAAAGAACATCTGCTTGGTTTTAGCCTTTCTGGTTTAGTTTCCATTTAAAATGTTTGAAGAGTTATTGGTTTTATATCAAATAATAAAAAAGAAAGTTACTTCAAAAAGGCAAATAGATTCATTTAATCCTTATTGATGAAGGATTCTAAAGTTTTTTATGCAAAAGCAAGCAATTTTTTTCATTAAACTTTTCATAATTTTTTTTTTAAAAAATTCGTTGTTTTTTTTTTGCTCAATCTGTAATGATACATCTGTAATTTGTTTGGGCTAAAGCTAGTCAGTTTTACAGCTAAAGTTTTTGACTAACACAGACAATGTGTTCCAGTGTTGGAAAGCACCTTTGCTGACCATTACCAGATGATATTGGAGGATATTAGTGACTGTAACCAGTCTGTCCCTCTCTTCTTTGTTTTTGCTCCAAGCATTGCTACCCTACATTTTTGCCCTGTTTCTCCAAGGGTGGTGCCAAAGGCTCCAGTGAAGTCAGTAGGATGGTGCTGCTACAGTATGATAGGGGGAGATGTAAGTTGTGACCCAGCTCCGTAGGAATGTTCCCTTTCATCCTCACCTGTGGTCACACACCACTCCTTCCTTGGGGTTTCAAGCATTTCTTTTGATTTGGATCTTGATGATTAGGAATTTCAGAAGGCACTTCATAACAACACTCAGGGTAAAGGCAACAGGGAAAGGTATTAATTTTCCTTTTCTTTAAGCTCTGTTAACCATTCACTTGAATGGTTGTATGGGAAGGGTCTCCTCCTCTACCCCCAAAGTCAGGCATGACACTAAAAATGATCCCACTCAGATATCAGACCAGTTATCACAGTGTGGTGTAAAGCTTCACATGGGGGGAGCACTTGTTGGTGCTGGTGAAGCATGGACATTGTAGGAGCATGTAGGGGGATGGGAACTGCAGCAGGGTGCTGTTGTTGTCCATCCTGAGGGTACCAGGAGAGTGGAGGTTGGGACTGTGGTGTGAGGACATGACTTCTGGGACAATCCTAGAGAGCACTGGACCTCTGCAGCCCATGAGGTAGGTTCACCTGTGGAAGTGTATATGTACTACTCCTGTATACATATACATCCAGACACACTATCTTATCACCTAACTCCTCTGCTGCTCCACATTAGTACTTTAGAATGGCAAAACCCTTTATTCATGCCCCCTGCTGTCTCTACTGTCTTACTTTTACAATAGTTCGTACAAATCTGAGGCCTTTAACAGGCAATAATGAGCAAAATATATATAACTAATTTCTTCAAAATATGTTGGGTTTGTTCCTTCTCAATCAGCAGGGTAACCATTTGCTGGTTTATTTTTCCCTGTGGTTTTAAAGCCTCCCTCTTACTTCGTACAGTGAAGGAGCTTGAGCACACTTGAAAAACTTAAAAGGCATCAAAACAATTCAACTGCTTCATTTCTGTACTTTGAGCTCTGTGAAGTGCTGGACAGTATCTCCTGATGTGCAAGACCTGTGCAGAAAGGGGAACCCATGGAGCATCCAGGAGGTGTTCTCCTGCCCTTCATCGTTGCCCACCACTCACCTCTCACAGCAGTTGCTTTGGCTATGCAATCTTGACCTCTAATCAGATTTAAATGTATGCATGGTGGTTCCAGCTTGGTTTTTTGGCAAGCAGTGAAAGAGACCATCTTGGTCATACTTATTATTCTCATGAAGACAGGATTTATAGAGGCAGAGTGGTTAGCTTGGGGAACAGCCCTTGGCACAGTTCTGTAGTTGTTGACATTGCTCAACAGACTTCATTCAACGGGTTGCCAAGTGGTCCTGCCATAGGACACAAATGTGTTCATCCACTTTTGGCATAGCTTCCTTGACAGAAGCTGTCAGGTGGCATTTCTTCATTAGAAAGCAGTAACTCAGGGCTTCAAAGTCCCAGGTACACAGGAATCATCTCACCTAAACAAAATTGTTCTATGAAAATACGAGTAAAAGCTTAAACTAGGCTTTCTTTTTTTTTTCCTCCCCTTTTTGCAGAAGATGGACTGTAAACTACCCAGCACTTGTGTCAGGCTGGAGGCAGTGCTAGTCTTGAGGTATCAGGGACCCTACAAGAGTGTATGCTGCTGTCCAGGATCCCAGCTGCAGGATTACTGGCTATGTCAGATATTCTCCTCCAACCCTGCAGCAGAAGCAGTGGCAATACTTTGTAAACCTGAAAAAGCTCCACAGACACACCTGAACACTTCTGTCTTGAATAACAGTGCTGGCATTAATAAGAATCAATATGGTGTTGCCTTGCGATGAAGTTTGTTTCTCAGCTCCTACTGGAATTGGAGGAAACTGAGCCCTGTGTTTTTCAAAGGTCTACGTTTCTTGTTGGGACAACTTCATCTGGCTGGCAAACAACTTCTCCCATACTAATAAATAAAAAGTTCCTAATTGATTTTAATAAAAAAATTATTTTTTTAATTAAGATAAGCATTTGCTAGTAGTTCTCCTATACCTATCTGAGAACATCTTGCCATGAAAGACTTCTATCAGCACTGACTTTGCAACTATTAATGTGATCTTCGTCACTTAACTTAAAAGCCCCTGTTGGCTTTAGCACAGTGAAGCATTAAGGAAATGAAATACTAAAAAAAAAAAGTGCATACCCTGAAATTTGATTTGTTGAAAGCATTTTCTGAACTGACAAGCTACATGCCGTGTCTGTGAAACCCACTGGGAACTTTCAAAACTTGAGCAGCAGTTTCTAATCACTGACTATCATTAGCATTTTAGTGAATAGATTTTTGATAAGAAAAATCTTTGGCCTGTGGGGGAAAAAAAAAGAACCTGACATCTTTAGTGCAAACAGAGCTTCCCTTTTAATTATTATTCTAGCTATCCTGCAGGCACTGGGTGCTGCAACTAATGATCCTGTTCTGCTCCACCAAGGGAGTACAGTGCTCTGGAAACAAATGCTAACACTATGCCAAAGATTTACATTGTCATTTATATATTATTACACCTTGTAATATGTCTTTTGCCATGTGCAGAGGTGTGTCATAGGGTGGGTTCCCAGTGTGGATGGCACACCAGCATTTCCAATAGATCTCACAGCAGCTAAGCCATGCCAATGCTGTTTCTCAGCTGACTATAATGCATGCTACTGTGTTGTTAGACTAGAGCAAAGCAGATGGGTCGCCTAATTCGGAACAGTACTGGAGGGCACATTCCAGGGCAACATCTGCACAGAAAGTTTTGCTCTTTCAGGCTGAAGAACGGGAGGCTCTGCAGAGGGATCTGGACAGGTTGGATCAACAGGCTGAGGCCAACAATGTGAGATTCAACAAGAAGTTCTGTGTTCTGCCCTTGGGTCACAATAACACCAGGATCATGGAAGAGTGGCTGGAAAACTGGAAAAGGACATCGGGGTGTTGGTCAATATTGGCTAAAAATGACCCCAGGTGGGCAAGAAGGTCAGTAGCATCCTGGCCTGTATCATCAATAATGATGGACCAGAGGAGTAACTGCCTCCCTATGCTAGCCACTGGTGAGGCCGCACCTCAAATCCTCAGATCAGTTTAGGATTCCTNCAGGCTGAGGCCAACAATGTGAGATTCAACAAGAAGTTCTGTGTTCTGCCCTTGGGTCACAATAACACCAGGATCATGGAAGAGTGGCTGGAAAACTGGAAAAGGACATCGGGGTGTTGGTCAATATTGGCTAAAAATGACCCCAGGTGGGCAAGAAGGTCAGTAGCATCCTGGCCTGTATCATCAATAATGATGGACCAGAGGAGTAACTGCCTCCCTATGCTAGCCACTGGTGAGGCCGCACCTCAAATCCTCAGATCAGTTTAGGATTCCTCACAACAAGACATTGAGATGTTGGCACTCATCCAGAAACAGGAATAGAAATGAGGGAGGGTCTGGAGTGCAAGTCATGTAGAGAAGAGGCTGAGGGAGCTGGGAGGGCTCAGCCCGGGGAAAAGAAGGCACTGGGGCTAGGAAACAAATACCACAGGAAGAAGGTGACTGGAAGGCCAGTATTTGGCAGAAGTGGGAGAAAGCCAGCTGGAGATATGCTGACACAAATAACTTGAAATCACTTGGGAAGGAAATCTGGAAAGTGAACCAGTTCGGATGGGGCAGCTCTGAGACACACAGAGCCCTGATAAGGTGAAGATGAGTGTCCCAGTGTCCCTGGGAGCAGTAAAGATATTGAGGGGCTGGAGGGCATCCAGAAAAGGCAATGGGGTTGAAGAAGGGTCTGGAGCACAAGGAGCAGTTGAGAGGTCTGCGGGAACTCAGCCTGGAGAAAAGGAGGCTTGCAGGGGTACCTTCTTGCTCTCTAGAACACTCTGACAGGAGTGTGGAGCCAGGCTCTGCTCCAAATGACAGGGAACAAATGACAGGACAATAAGAAATGGCATCAAATGGTGCCAGGGAAGGTTTAGGCTGGGTATTAGGGAAAATTTCTTCATCAAAAGGGTTGTCAAGCCTTGGCACAGGCTGTCCAGGAGAGTAGTGAGTCCTCATCCCTGGAGGAATTTAAAAGCAATGTGGCTGTGACACTTGGGGATATGGGCTGGTACTGGCCTTAGCAGTGCCAGGGGATTGGTTGGACTTGATGATGTCAGGACACTTTTGCCACCAAATTGATTCTGTGACTCTATGACTCTACGGTGAAAAGCCAAATATGTAGACCGTAGGAGACAGGACGAGGAAGCACAGAGAATTTTCAGTGTAGAACTCCTGAAGTACAGAGAAATTATGGTGGAAAGAATAACAAGTTCATACTGTTTCTGTAGGGTTTCAAGAGGTATTTGGCAACATCTCTCACAAAATGTTCACAAAACTGCCCATGATGTTCAAAGATGTGCCACTGCAATTTAGTGGAAGCCAGAAGCACGAACAAGCTGTCAGAACAGGTTGTTTGTTCCATGAGGCCCCCTAGCATGTACAGCAGCATCATGGCAGGCAGTAAAATAAGCAACTGGCATTATATATTTCAGACACATAGCTCTGAAAATGTCTGAAGGTGTCTGTAAGGCTCCAAGATCAGCCAAATAAATGAGTACTGTAAGCGCTGGAGCCACTCGTAATTTACCAGTGATTTACCCTCTACTTTGGAAGGAGCTTACATGTTACTTGTCTGTAACTGGGATGGGCCAGGAGAGTGCTCCTGCAGTAATTCAGATGCTTTAGCCAAACACCATGTCTTGTCCACTTTAAATAATTCGTTTATTTTAGAAATTATTATACATGTGTGGCCAAAGGAGAGATGGGGGTGAGTGCTCTGTGATGGGAAGCAGCACTTCTGAATAATAGCCTTTGAGTTTCACCAGTCTGGTGCTTTAACAAGAATTTGTATCTTAGTAGGGACTGTATCTGGAGGAAGGTGCTACTTCACCAAAAGCAATGCCAAGTTTTCCTTGAGATTTTCCTGTCAATGTCTGTGTGGAGGGCAGAAAAGGAGCCATGGCTTTTGAGAAGGCTGTGGAAAGACCATGTTTCTACATGTGCTGGCTGTCACCCACTGTGCCAGAACTGACCAAGGAAAGTCAGATGATGGCTCACCCAGGTGAGCAGCTCTGCCTGCTCCTTCACCTTCTACATTGCTACCAACTTCTTCTGGTGATTGGCAGGCACTGCATGGGGCAGGGAACACACTGAGCTGGCAGATGTGGGTGGGATTAAGCAAGGACAAGTGGGACAGAGTCCTTCATGCAGCAGGTGAAATGCTCATGCTAAGCCACCCAACACTTCTCTGGTTTCCTGAGGGAAAACATGGCCTCCAAGGGCTGCTTTATCCCTGGGGCCACTTGCTATCTGCATGGAGCTGGGAAGAGACCTCCTCAAGGCCTGCCTACAGTGGAGGGAACAGGGTTTGAGAGGGGACTGGATGGGGCCAGTTCAACCATTGTTTGGGGTCTGAGTAGTCCTTCCCTGGATGATGGGGGGCTTTGGGGCCAGGAGGGAAAGGGGGACTGGGGTGAAGAGCCATGTCTGGGATTTTTCAATGAAGCTGAAGCAGGAGGATGCATGAAGAGCTCACAGTGCCTTCTCCCACCATCTGTGTACCCACGTTGTCCACAGCCATGCGGCCGCCTCCTGCCTGACAGGGAAGAGGTAAAGTGCTGACAGTGCTCAGTGGAGAAAAGGGATGGGGAAGAGGCAGAGGCGGCTGCAATCCCCACTCGAAGCTGATAATTAATAAATGAAATGCCCTGGGACTCTACTAAAGCTTCCTCAGATGACTTATCTGTCGTGGGCTCGGCAAAGCATTAAATGGCCATTTTCTGACAGAATGACTTCACTGCGCCAGAGCTTCCTTGACTTTCTGAAGAATATTTCTCCCCTCCTCCTACACCTTGTTTTTTTAAAATCTTCTCTCTTTCTTTCTCTCTCTCTCTCCCTGGTTGACGGCTCTAGTTCATTTCTGCCTATTTAATTGGGCCCCGGATGAATTTACTCGACAGGGCCATTCATCATGTGGCAGCGGCTGGCGGACGAGCCCAGGGGGAGTGGGGCTGACAGCTCCGGCAGCCTTGGATGCTGCCTGACTCTGGAAGTTCACATATTTGGGCATTAGTGCAGCTATTAGTTTAACAAGCTTCGTTTATCCCTGTCACTACCACTTCAGCTTCCCATGTAATAATTTGAAATGTAGATTACTGCTAGACAAATGGGACAGAGCAAGAGTACACAGGAGGGGAAAAAAGTGACATGGATTGCTTGTTACAAGCTGGGTTTTTTCCCCCTCCCCTCTTTTAATCCCTTCCAGTGTGAGTGCTGTGATTACCTTAATATTCGCATTATTTCTACTGTAAGCAGTTTGTCACCTGTGTACTCCCCTTTTTAGAAAATAGTTGGTAGAGATTTATTGACCAAAAAAAAAGAGGTTTAAAGCAATTATAAATGTGTCCAGGGGCCAAGGGCTGTGCATACACAGCCTCCTCCCTTGGAACTGCTGATGGTCACTCTCTTCCAGCCGGATACACCCAGGGGCTCCAAACCTGGACTTTCTCAGCACAGGTCTGTACCCCCTGGTGGAAGTCATTGAAGGTGTTGCAGTAGGACAGCATGGCACATTTATTTGGCCCTTCAGCCTCTATTTCCAAGTCTTCTGATCACCATGTTAGTTTTGCACTGCAGAAGTCAAAGCAGATAAATGTCTCCCTTGTTTAGAGAAAAGTGTGTTCTGCCACTTCTGATCCAGGAGTAAAGATGATGCTGCAGGCCCTCCACTCAAAAATCTTCACAGATTCTATTGCACTCTTGTTGAAGGTCAACACAGCACCAAATGTGGGGAGCCCAGAAAGTAACACAACCTCATGCATCCTGGCTCCCAGAATGAGATAACTTGATACTATCAGCCTTTCCTATTGAGTCCAAGCCTAACAATGAGTTTATCTTTTGAAACTATATCTAGAGGAGTCAACAGTGACAAGCTCATTTTATTGCAAAGGGTCCAATGTTCAGTTATCTTCCCAAGTTAAATATGTGTGACATAATCTGTGTTTGCTTGACCGAGTTCTTGACTCTTGTTCTGTCTCTGCTCAGCAGAGGTGTTTTCCTCACATTGCACCCTTGTGCTCAAAGCTTCTGCATGTAGACCAGTAAGTTAAGTTGTTCTTAAACTGACTCTTGGACCAACCAAAAGGGCTGCTCCTTCTTCAGTTTCTCAATGCAAGTAAGGTTTCCAGGCACCAAGTTGTTCTAGGAGACTTCTTTAAAGCCATGTCCAGTGTCCCTATGTATTTTCTGCTTCAGAGATACTTTTTTTAGCTTTGGTACCACTGGTGCTGTACTCAGGAACAGAATTACTCTCTATCTTGCCATCCCTGCTCCCTGGTCCTTTCCTGATCTGTCAACTACAGCTGGGCACTGGGAGTTCTTGCTTGGTTTTGTACCTCAGCCTTCATCACATCCTTTTCATTGTCACTCCAATTCAAACATAGAAGCACAGAACTGTTTAGGTAGGAAAAGATCTTTAAGATCATATAGTCCAACCCGTTTCCCCAGCACTGCCAATGCCACCACTGCACATCCCATTAAGCACCACATCTATGTGGCTTTTAAGTGCCTGCAGGGATGGTTACTCAACAGCTTCCCTCCTTCCTCTAAGTCTTGTGTGAAAGATGCCTTATTCAAGTAAAACCAGCACACTCTTCAGATTTGAGTGATCTACCAAACCAGACACTCCACTTATACCTGTGGTATTTGCAGACATTACCACTATGACTTTGGGATTTTCTTCCTGCCCACTGATACAGCAAAGTGGAATTCAGAAATTCTAGTCTGAGGGAATTCTGATAATTCAGCATTCCTGTCTGCACTGGAGCAGGGTGAAGCATTGAAAATGAAGAAGTTCTTTAGATTATTTTCCATGTTTGAATCCAGTTGAAGACACTGATATCTGTAACGAGAAAATAGTCAAACCTCCCTAAGTGGAAGTTGCCTAAATTCCCTGGAGTGAGAGATGCATGTGCTGTTTGTCGCTGGAATTGCAATTAGAGTGGTGTCCCTCTTGCAAGAAATGTGCTGGCAGGTCTGGTTTTGAATGTGATCACTGGCAACACCACTGCTCACTCTATTCATCTCCCAGCTCTTTCCCTATTTGCACAGTAAGATCTCAAAGGTGCTGCTTGTGATATGCTGTTATCCCTTTCCAAGTCACTGCAAAGTGACACAATTCATTTATCCCTTTCTCGTCTGCAGCTCTGGGACTCTCCTGAGGGCTTCAGCAGCTGGTGTCTTCTCTTAATGAAAACAGCTCACAGGTCCATGTCAAGCTCAGTGGCAGTTTGCATCAAAGGCAGCTGATTTTCTTGAGTCATCAGCAAGCAGGGGTGTAGTAACCAGCCACTGTCCTGTTCCCCCCACCAGCACGGCCAGGACAAAGAAGAAGGTACTGTCTTGACTACGGGACAAATCTCAGTCTTCTACTCCTGGGTTTGCTCTGCAAAGCCCCTTTCAGATTGTTCTTCTCTGCCCTATTCCACCCCTGTAGCACTCTGAGAATGGAGCAGGAGATCAGATTTTCCTGTAATGCAGGGGATACTACAGGAGATCCAGGGTCAGTGAGATGATGAATTATTCCAAGGGGAAAAGCCAGAAGGAGAGAAATGGAGGGCAAGTAGCAACTGGAGTGTGTAATGAATGGGTGTTCCTCTCCCTGTCTGAGCTTGGAAAATCAGTTCTGCAAAAGAAGGGATAACCGTGGGCTTCCCAGCTGAGCTGAAGATCAGAGTTCCCAGGCATCTGTAGGCTCCTGCTCTGCCAGGACTGGTCAGACCCAGGCTGCCCTCAGGACAGGAGAAAGTATGTTGGTTTAAGGTCCTTCAACCTGCTTGACCCTTCCTCGTGAGAGCTGCTTCCTTCACCTCCTTCCCCAGCTGGCACAGGCTTCACACAGCAGTGCTAGAGTCACCATCCTAGGAGGGATTTAATAGATGTAGCCTTCAGGGATGTGGTTTAGTGGTGGCCTTGGCAGTGCTGAATTAACAGCTGGACTTGATGAAGCTAAGGGGCTTTTCCAACCTAAATGAATCGATGATTCCATGATCCGTCACTTCTTTCCAAGTTAGTGTGCAGCATGATTCGAGGAAGTGACCTGAACCCTGCTCTTAGGGACTTACCAAACAGCGATTTTGCATCATCTGCTGTGGTACTGGCACCCACCTCCCCTGGAGCTATGACACTCGTCTTCTGTGAAATACAGTCTTTTCTCCAGGATTTGCCTCTGCTCACCCTTTACAAAACACACTCTATATCATCTTATGTGGTCATGTAAGTCCATAAGAACCTCCTGTGAAAATGAGGGAATATTATTTTAAGGTTGTCTGAGGCCTGCTGATGCTAGCATGTTGCTGCTGTCAAATCCAATCCAAAACCACCATGATCACACCTGGGGACACATCAGCAAAAGTCGTTCATTTGCTAGCAATGGATAATTATTCTGAATAAGTAGGAAAATGTTAGAGACATAGGTGCATCTGGAAAAGAGATTTTCCTTACCAAACAACAGTGTTTCAAGCATTCTGCTTCCCAAAAGACTGTGGATAGACAAGCATGGTTTCCCATCTCGGGAAACAGATTTTTCTGCAAACCATAATTCTGATCCCCAGTAAGAAGGACTGGTGCATAAAACCTGTTGTCTGTTGCCTCACTTTTACCTGAGATGAAATGTGAGTAGCTTACACCAGAAATTATAAAATGTGAACAGATCTCACCAGGACAGCTGTTTGAACTACTTGTGGTTTTCTATTTGTTAGATTTGAGTCCAAAAGCCAACACATAATTCACATCCCTTCGAGAAATGGCAGAATGTGTATTTGCTTAAACCTCATTTAACCTCAGGAAACTTTGCTCTCCATTTGCCAAACATTTCTCTTTCCTTTATGCTTCAAGGCTAAAAAGAAACCAAACCAACTTCACACAACATTCAAGTAGTAATTATAAGACTGTACTTTACAAATGGAACATAAATAAAATTACATAGCTAATTAAGATGTATCATGAACTGAATTTCATTTCTATGATACTAATTGCATATTTCACCTCCCTGTTAAATGGATTTGAAGGTCTGAAAATAAGCCATTCATGTTAGGCAGTGGGAGAGGTTTCTGTGAGCAGCTACTGTCCAGTAGGACATCTGGTCTCTCTGGTTAGACTGGAGATTAACTAGGTGATTTGATGACACTTTTTCCCAGCCCTTTGAGAAGTGTGTTTTTGAATGTGCCAGATGTTTTTTCTGCCCCAGCCCCCTTTCTTCTACAAGACATGCATGCCCAAGACAATAAAATTCATTAGAGCACTGCAAGTTTTTCAAATACAGACAATTACTCCAACTTTTCTGGACAGGCTAGGCAGGCCAGAAAATTGGCTTGGACAACACTACCTCTATCTATCTACAGTCATGCACAGCATATGTTGATTGAACTCAATAATTAATGTAACTTAGTTAAAAAGTCACAATCAAAACAATTGTATAGGTTTAATGTTGTAATTGTACATTTCCATACAACAGGCACTTCTCCGGGGACACCCCCTTGTCGCAGAGAAGCTTGTGTGCCATCATGAGGCTGAGAGCTATGCTGGCAGTGTTATGTGCCTCCAGTAGGATTTCCCATGCCAGACAAGTCTCAGC
>VWZD01002680.1:3749-45430 GCA_013396695.1 Sakesphorus luctuosus
CCTCACCGTGTCCCAGAGCTGTGCCCACCCTCACCGTGTCCCAGAGCTGTGCCAGCCCTTGCCATGTCCCAGAGCTGTGCCCACCCTCGCTGTGTCCCTGAGCTGTGCCAGCCCTTGCCATGTCCCAGAGCTGTGCCCGCCCTCGCTGTGTCCCAGAGCTGTGCCTGCCCTGCAGCCTGGTCTGTGAGGCTGGAGCTGGGGCTGGAGCAGAGCCTGACCTGCCCCAAGGTAAGGAATATGCCATGACTGTGCTGTGTTCTCCCGCAGCCCCGCCCGCCCGCAGACCTGGGGTTCAGCTTCGATGCCAACAAGCAGCAGCGACAGCTGATAGCAGAGCTGGAGAACAAGAACAGGTACCAACAGGCTTTGGTCACCTTTGTGTTGGGAACCATCCCTGGGCTTTGTTGTTGGGAACCCTTTGTATCACATTAACCAGACTGTTTACCCAGGTCTTTTGTTGAAGGGTGGAGGCCTCATTAACTGATTAGTTAGTTATTAACATCAATTAATTGTGGATGGGGATGGAGCTACCCTGTTTGTTCCCCAGGGAGTGGGTTGCTCTTCTCCACTAGTCTTAAAATCTTCTTGACCAACACTAAACATCCAGAGCCCATTTCTTTCCTGTCTACACAACCAGAAACCCTCGGGGTCGGGAGTCTGAGCACAGAACCCCCCGTGCCCTGGGCTGATCCCACAGCGTGGGCAGCAGGACAGGGGGGATTGTGCCCCTCTGCCCCCTCAGGGCAGACCCCCCTGCAGAGCTGCCCCAGCCCTGGGCAACAACAGCACAAGGACGTGGAGCTGCTGCAGCGGGGCCAGAGGAGGCCCTGGAGACGCTGCAGGGCTGGAGCCCCTTTGGAGCCAGGCTGGGAGAGCTGGGGGGGGTCACCTGGAGAAGAGAAGGCTCCAGGGAGACCTGAGGGCCCCTGGCAGGGCCTGAAGGGGCTCCAGGAGAGCTGGAGAGGGACTGGGGACAAGGCCTGGAGGGACAGGACACAGGGAATGGCTTCCCAGTGCCAGAGGGCAGGGATTGATGGGACATTGGGAAGGAATTGTTGGCTATGAGGGTGGGCAGCCCTGGCACAGGTTGGTCAGAGAAACTGTGGCTGCCCCAGCCCTGGGAGTGTCCCAGGCCAGGTTGGACAGGGCTTGGAGCACCCTGGGACAGTGGGAGGTGTCCCTGCCCAGGGCAGGGGGTGGAATGGGATGAGCTTTAAAGTCCCTTCCCACCCAATTCATAGGATTTTTCTTGCTCCAGAGGGTCACCTGTGGATCCTGTCCAGACTCTCCTTGTATCCGTGCTCAGGTCTCCCTGTGCCCAGCTGTGTGATCCTGCTGCCTGCACAGCCCTGTGCCAGGGCACCCTCAGCACTCTGGGCAAAAACACTGCTCAGGGGTACTTTGGAAGAGAATCAGTTCCTGGAGAGCAGGAACAGCTCAATCCTGGCATTGCTGTAGCTTCAATATTCCACCAAGAGACCTTGCAGGTATTTGGAATTATTCCTGGAGATCCCAGATAAGGGAGATCTCAATCAGTGCTGGTGTGAAGCCCTGCCAGGAGAGCAGCTCAGCAGTTTCATGGAGGAGCAGGGAAGGAGACCTGGAGCTGAAAACCTCCACTCTCAGAGGGCTTTCATTCCCACTGCAATTGGGGGTCCTTGGCCATGGGTTCAATGTTTCCTCCCTCTGGCTGTGCAGGACAATGACCTCAGTTGTTGTGCTGGGGAGACTCCAGGGCTTGTCTCTGTTCCAATGAACTTTTACTCTCCTTATTCCTGCTGCCCTGCCCAGAGCCCTCAGGAATGTGAGTGGGGAGCTGGCAGATCCTGTGGTGCCACTCCAGGCCCTTCTGCAGCACCTGCCAGGCAGGTTGTGCTGAAGATGGAGCTTCTGTCCTCTTGGAACAGTCTCTGAGCCTGTTCTGTGTGGAAGGATTTAGAGACACATTGCAATGAGTGATTTCATACTTATTAAGTAATAAATTTTCTATGTCTTGCAACAATTCCTATGTCTGTCAAACTTACCTTGTCTTGGGTGTGAGTCTGTGCCAGCCACACATAAGCAAAACTGTGCTTAGGCTGGGACTGACAGAAAGTGCCTCAAGGGCTGTAAGAGTGTTTAGGAGCAGAGCAGAGACTGACCTTTTCCTTCTTTCATCTCCCCTCTGTCATTTCCACAGGGAGATACTCCAGGAAATTCAGCGGCTCAGGCTGGAACACGAACAAGCCTCTCAACCCACCCCTGAGAAGGCCCAGCAGAACCCAACGTTGCTGGCTGAGCTCAGGCTTTTACGGTAACAGAAATGCCTGGGCTGGGGTTGGTGGGGCACCAGGGCTGGGCAGTGCTGGGGGAGGCAGCTCTGGGCAGCCTGGCAGGTCATTTAAATGCTGAGTTCTGGAGGCTGTGTCAACAACTTGGCCTTTAAGTGGCTTTAGAAGTAAATAAACCCACTTCTGTTTATATAGTTCATAAAGGTGTTTGTAAAGAAGAAACCGACAGGAAAATCTGGCAGAAATGGCATTAATTGCTCATCATTTCTTGGCCAAAGGAGCAGAGCTGAAGGCAAATGTCAGTGTTCTGATTAGTCAGAGAAACCCCGAAAGTTCAGACCTCCAGACACATCCAGAGCTGGGGAACCACCTGCAAAGCCTCTGTGACTGAGTTTGCAGTGCTGAGGCCCCTCCAGTGCTGGGGCAGTTCTGGGCCCTCAGCCAAGAGACACACGGAGGGGCTGCAGCGTGTGCAGGGCAGGGAGCGGAGCTGGGAAGGGGCTGGGGCAGCAGGAGCGGCTGAGGGAGCTGGGGGGGCTGAGCCTGGAGCAAAGGAGGCTCAGGGGGCACCTTCTGGCTCTGCAATCCCTGCCAGGAGAGGGGAGCCAGGACAGGGGGTCAGGCTNCTGTAGTATCTCACATGGAGCCTCCCTGGTGCTACACAAAGAAGTAGCATCAGCTTTCCCACCACCAGCCCTCACTCATTAACAGGTTCATGCTGCACATTAATTGCTGTGGCTGCTCAGCAGCGCACTGGGGGGGTCACAATGAGCAGGTCTGGGATGGGAAGGAGCTTCCCCAGTCCCAGCTGCCAAGGAGATGCTCCCCAGCCTGGGCAGTGTGTGGTGCCCTGGGCTTGATTGTCTGTCAGCACACGTCACCAGGAGATCTCAGATCTGCACAGAATTCAGGCTGTGAAAACAGGAGGATGATAATCCATGGAAAATCAACGTGTCCCAGGTTTAAAAATCTGCAGCCCAGCCCAGCCCAGCCCAGCCCAGCCCAGCCTGTGGGATGAGTCAGCTCTGGCACTGCTGGCAGGTGTGACCTTGCAGGAGGCACGGCTGGATCCGTGTCCTTGTGGATCCCTGCCTTGCAGTGCAGGTATCTCTGCCTTCTCCTGCCTGCACTGCCACGGGAACAGTGAATCCCAGAATGGTTTGGGTCGGGAGGGACCTTAAAGACCATCGGTCCCACCCCCTGCCATGGGCAGGGACACCTCCCACCAGCCCAGGTCACTCCAAGCCCTGTCCAGCCTGGCCTTGGACACTCCCAGGGATGGGGCAGCCACGGCTGCTCTGGGCACCCTGTGCCAGGGCCTGCCCACCCTCCCAACCAGGAATTCCTTCCCAATATCCCATCTAGCCCTGCCCTTTGGCAGTGGAAATCCATTTCCCCTTGTCCTGTCTCTCCAGTTCCTGATGATCAGTCCCCCTCCAGCTTCCTTGTAGGTCCCTTCAGATTCTGGAAGGCTGCTTAATTTAATAACCACAGTCTTCAAAATACAAAAAGATGTTGAAAGAAACACCCAGGGTGGTTAATATTTCACAGCCTCTGTCCTTTCAAGAACTGGTCTGTGGTTAAAACTCCCAGAATGGTTTGTCCATAGTGAGTCACATGAGAACATGGAGCTCATCGAAGACAGTCAAAGGTTCAGTCTGTAATAGGTGATGCTCTAACTCTGGATTAGGACATTCTGGTGTCCACAAATCTAACAGTGGGTGAATAAGGGAGCCTTTTTAACCTGCTGTTCCCCACAGTTCTGTGTCATCCCCTGTGACTGGGATTTGTGGTCCTGGCATTTCTTACATCACCGAGACACGGAGCCTCCGACGGGCTGACGTCCGTCTTTGAACTGCTCCTTCTGTTAGTCACTCCTTTCCTTTTTTAAATCTAAAATCAAACTACACAGTCATATTTCCTCAAATAGCTCCCAGACAGGTCTTCAGCTGCCAAGGAAAGGGAAGGTCACTCCTTATCTGCTGTTGTTGTTACCTGGTGCAGTGAACGTGTCCGGGCTGATCTGTCATGGCACAGAAATAGCTTGGCTGAGTCTCCTCCAGACAGGCAGAGCTTTTCCTCCCCAAACATCTGCAGCCTTTCCTGCTCTTTTTTCCCCTGTCTGTCTTTCCTCCCATAGTTCATCCAGGCTCTGACACTCAGAGTTTTTAAAGGAAGAAAAAAGTGGTTTTTTCTCAAAATGCCATGCCCTGAGCAGGGCTTCCCTGTGCCAGTGGCTGAGGACACATCTCTGGGTCTGAGGTGAACAGGGGGTTGTCATCGTCACATTCAGGGACTGTGCTGAGCTTTGCTCCAGGTTTTTAAATGGGGAACAGGGGGAATGATGGGAACCACAGGTACCATTATACAGACAAATTCCCTATGGTGGTTTGAAATACCCCAAGTTTATTTTCTGCCTCTCTCTTCCATGTGGCTGGAACAGGCAGAGGAAGGATGAGTTGGAGCAGAGAATGTCAGCGCTTCAGGAAAGCAGAAGAGAACTGATGGTGCAGCTGGAGGGGCTGATGAAGCTGCTCAAAGTAAGGAATCTGTCAGAAAGGCAGCACATCCCTCCCTTCCCTGGCTCTGGGGCTGCTCTGGGATCCCTGCTGTGCTGTCACACCTTATAAACACTTCATGAGGAATAGGAAGAGTTTGCAAAAAGCCATTTCCATCCTGGCTCTGTGTGGGGGTGCAGGTGGTTAATGAGTTTTCAGGTTCATGTGGTTAAAATATGGAGAACCCAAGGTCTGGAAGGGTTTAAAGAAGTATTTGATTTGATAACTGGGGGCTGATCTTTGCACCAATTCTGTTCTTCCAGCTCTAACTGGGAAATAAATGGTGGCTGTAGTTCCTGCAGGGCAGGACGTGACTCCCCAGGCAGTGGGAAGCCATTCCCTGTGTCCTGTCCTTCCATCCCTTGTCCAAAGTCCCTCCCCAGCTCCCTTGCAGTCCCCAAATCTGTTTAAGAACTTTATCCAGCAACAAGAACTGGGTATAAGAAGGTTTATCCCTGTGAGGATGCCCAGGCAGTGGGAGGAGCCCACAGAGGCTGCACCACCTCCATCCTTGAGGCTTCCAAGACCCACTGGCCAGAGCCCTGAGCAACCTGCTCTGAGGTTCAGCTGACCCTGTTCTGAGTAGGAGGCTGCAGTAGAGACCCCCTGAGGTCCCTTCCCGCCTGAGGTGACCTACGAGCTGTGGCTGCTGGAGTTACTTGGTCCCACACTTTGCATAATGTGGCTGTTTGCATTTCCCCCCCAGAGCTCTCTGTGGAGCCTGGCAGCTTCTCCTGATTAGAGCATCTTCCAGAGAGACATCTGGTCTTGAGCTGGGTAAATCAGAAATGGAAAATTCCCTGCCAATGCAAATTTGCTTGAACAGTTAGAAATGTATGCCTGGTTTTCAGTTCTAATTCAGTTTACACCTTTTGTTTCTCCCTCCATGAAATCCAGGAGGACTTTTGCACCCCTGGGTTCTGCCTGTGCAGATCCTTCCTCAGCTCAGCCCAGGCACTTCTCCCTGGTGATGTGAAACCAGTGAAACAGGTGGAGCTCTGCTGGGCCCCTCACAATACTCCCCTCCAGCCTTTTTATGGATGGTTTCTTTGCCTTCCCCGATTCTTAATATATTTTTTCCTAAATTTGGCAAAAACAGACTGTATGTGGAATTCTTCCCTGGCCCTCAGGAACTGGTGCAGAGTCACAGCAGGGGTTTCTCTGCTCTC
Source organism: Sakesphorus luctuosus (assembly GCA_013396695.1). Classification (NCBI taxonomy): domain Eukaryota; kingdom Metazoa; phylum Chordata; class Aves; order Passeriformes; family Thamnophilidae; genus Sakesphorus; species Sakesphorus luctuosus. Next base: position 9,747 of record VWZD01002680.1, read on the forward strand.
CATCCCTGCTTTCCTTTTTGTGCCTTTTGAAGGCTCTCAGTCATCCAGCTCTTCCTCTGTGGGCTTATTTAATTCTGTGGTAACTGGTTAATGAGGATGTTGTGGGCAAATCTTCTCTGCTGTGCAAATCTCTTACATCTGTGCAGGCCTTTTAGAAGCCAAACCTGTCGTACATTCAAATAACAAAATCGCCTTCTTTTGCCAACACTTCCTTTCCATGAAGTTCTAAAGCTTCTGTGTTACCTGTGAGTTGGGTCCTGTGTCAGCAGTTCTGTTACTTTGGGTAAATTGATGGCAGGGACAGAAATCATGGAATGGTTTGGGTGGGAAGGGACCTTAAAGCCCATCCCATCCACCCCCTGCCATGGGCAGGGACACCTCCCACTGTCCCACGTTGCTCCAGCCTGGCCTTGGGCACTCCCAGGGCTGAGGCAGCCACAGCTTCTCTGCCAGGAAGAGAATTCCCAGCCAGGAATTCCTTCCCAATATCCCATCCACCCCTACCCTCTCTCTGGCAGTGGGAAGCCATTCCCTGTGTCCTGTCCCTCCAGGCCTTTGTAAATGGTGTCTCTCCATCTTTCCTCCCCATTTGAATATCCACATCCCAGTCCTGGGCTCTCCAAGCTCCATTGAAAATTCCCTTCCCTGCACCAGGTAGCTCCTCACTCAGGTAATTATTTTAAGCTCCAAGTTCCCCAGCCTACTGATCTAAAAATAGAACTTCTAGTAGATACTTTTAACACCTTTTCTCATTATTAGTGTCAGTACTTTCCTGTCTGCTGAGAGAGACTCCAAGGGGAAGTGCTGTGAGTCAGACCCAGAGCAGAGACACGAATTCCTCTGCCCCTGCTCAGAATTTCACCCCACTGACCTGGAGCAGGGCTGCTGCCTCCAGGCTTTGTTTTGGTTTGGATGTTTGTGTTCTGTTCAAACTCTCCTTTTCACTGGTTTTAGCCCTGCCAGACACGATTTTCCCACACAAGGTTTTAGCTTCCCTCATCATTTGATGCTCTTCAGAAATGTTCATCTATAATTTACATCAGCTGTTAAGCTTTTATGGGGGTTTTTTTCCATTTTCTTATGCAGAATTTCTTACATTTTTAATGCTGCTTTCATTTTTCCATTTAGGGCTGGATTGAGCCTGCCCAGCTCTGGTTTGGGGCCTGAAATCCCTCTGTAAAGAAAAGGAAAGTGAGGAAAGACCTCATAGATGTCAAAAACTTCCTCCTGGAGGATAGCTCCGATCTCAGCCCTCTGTGAGCAGGGACAGCACCCAGGGAATGGCTGGAGCTGTGCCAGGGCAGGGACAGCACCCAGGGAATGGCTGGAGCTGTGCCAGGGCAGGGACAGGGCACAGGGAATGGCTGGAGCTGTGCCAGGGCAGGGTCAGGTGGGATCTCAGGTAAAGGCTCTTCCCCCAGAGGGTGGTGGGCACTGCCCAGGCTCCCCAGGGCAGTGGGCACAGCCCCAAGGCTGCCAGAGCTCCAGGAGGGTTTGAACAATGGGACAGGGACAGGGTGGGATTGTTGGGGTGTCCTGGGCAGGGCCAGGAGTCAGACTGGATGGTCCTTGTGGGTCCCTCCCAGATCAGTATCTCCCATGGTTGTGTGAATGCCTCTCTTTGGAAGGCCATGGGTGTCCTGTGCAGGTCCATCCCTTTGCCCCATGCTGGGATGTTTGACCTCAGAGCAGGGAAAGGCCCTCACTGAGGCCCCTTCCAGCCCAAACCATCTCTGGTTCTGTGGTTTGGGACTGTTTTTGTTGCTCATGCTGAGGTCATTAAAGCCCCGTGATGAGTGTCCTGCCCTGGTGTTTGTGAGCCCTCACAGGACACACCCAGCCATGGCCATTTAGGGCTGGGGTTGGGTTTGCATCGAGTGTCTTGCACATCCCATCACTGATGTGTGACACTTCTCTGGGGGTTCAGTTACAGGAATGTCATGGAGGCACAGACTGCTTTGGGTAGGAAGAGAGACTGTAGAAATGTTCAGGGCCCATCCCTGGAAATGTTCAGGGCCAGGTTGGACAGGGCTTGGAGCACCCTGGGCTGGTGGGAGGTGTCCCTGCCGTGGCAGGGGTGACACTGGGTGGTCTGTAAGGTCCCTTCCCACCCAAACCAGTCTGGGATTCTGTGACTATCCAGGCCATTAGCTTGGCTTTCCCTGCTTTCCTGAGCCCTCCTGCCATCCCCAGGTGCCATCAGCTGGCCTGGCTCTGAGGAGCATCCGTGGGGATGATTCCCTGCTGCTCTCAGGGCTCTCAGCTCCTCGGATATGCCCCAGACAGATCCCATTTCACTCCCTCCATTTCCGCACGGCAATTTCCTCGCTGGCTGCTCTGGTGATTTATCTCCTCGCTCTCGGTCCTGCCAAGCTCTGTCCCTCCTCAGGGGGTGTTTCCACATCTGTAGTTAAAGCCAAGGCCTCATTTTTCAAACTAGCAACTTTTTTGTGGAGTGGAGACCACTGAAGATGTTTTCCCTGCCCCGGCTCCCCATCTGGTCCTGCGAGTCCAGAGCTGGTGGGAGGAACAGCTGGAAACATGTGGGATGTGGGGATGCTGCAGATGCTGCTCTGGGTTTGAGTGGAGCCAGACCCCACATCTGCTGCAGCAGCACCTGGGAACACACCTGAAGGAACCCTGAATTTTGGCAGAAAAAACCCAAAAAGTATCTGCTCAGAAACATGGAATTCTCCACAGCCATTCCCAGATTTCTCTGCAGTGCACAGTGGGAAAACAGCTCTCAGTGGTCAGGGAGAAGAAGCTGCTTTAAATTAAGGGAAAGGTTCTGGTTAATCCTGCTCAGACAAGAGATCAGGGAGGGAAGGTGGATAAATGGGTTCATGGATTTCAAGGCCAGAAGGAGCTTTTATCCCATGAGTTTTAATTCCATGACCTGGATTTCTGGGGGACGTGCTTAGCAGGGGTCCCTGTGCTGGGGGTCTGTGCCAGGCCAGCATGGAGGAGTCACCTGGAAGTGCTGTGATTGCTGGGGTGGGGTGGATGAGTCACCAAAACCGTGTGTGGCCCTTCTGTCAGAGCTCAGCGTCGGGCTGGGCATGGTTGTTGTCTGTGGAAGTGTCTGAATTGGGAAAGAAACTCCCCACTGTGGGACATTTTGCCCATTCTGAGGAACTCTCCTATGTGCAGGATGTGCCTCCACCAGCCCAGCCCCATCACAGGGGACATTTTCCTGCTTCAGAAGGGGATAACTTCGTCCAAATTTCACCTTTTTTTGTCTTGCAGTTTGGGAGGGATCTGTACTGGCACAGGCACTGCAGTGCAGGAATTGTCTTTTTCCTTACTCAGCATCTTTGGTGGTTTTGCCTCCCAGTGCTTTGTGTCTCATTCCAGACCTGGTTCCTCTGCCCTTGAGAATCCCATGGGCAGAGGTCCTGGAACGCCCAGTGGAGCTGACCAAAAAAGGTGGTGTTTTGCCTCTGGGACTGCAGCAGTTTTGGGTCTCTGAGGGCAGATTTGTGCCAGAGGGAACCGAGTGCCAGCAGCATTGGACACTCTGGATGGGATTCCCAGACTTCAGAGAGTGGGTCTGGTGTTTGCTGCCTTGAGGGCAGCACAAGAAGCCATCTGAGTCCAGAGCAGGAGAGAGTCATGGAATCATGGAGTGCTTTGCCTGGAAACCCAAAGTGCCATGGGCAGGTTCCACCAGAGCAGATCCAAGCCAGTAAAGGTCCTGTGTAAAAGAGAAGATATCCCTTGGATCCAAGGGATCCATCCTGGGATATCCATCCTGTGTGTTTGACTTCAGCCAACACCAGGGGCCGTTTTAAACAGAATTCTCTTGAGAGCGGGACGAGTGTCCCCTTTGCTCCCCCACCACAGCCCTTCTGTCCCATGTCCCCAGTTCCTGTCGTGCTTGGGGGTGTTTGCACCATTCCCCATGTTCTGTTCTTTCATTGTGGTTGTTGTGTATTTTGAGTGCAAATTATGATAATTAATCTTTCCTCTTTCTCTCTTCACCTTTTTCTTTTGCCAACATTTCTAGGAGGAAGAGCAAAAGCAGGCAGTAAGTTGACTTCACTTTGTAGGTGATCTGACTCTTTTTTCTTCCTGCATGAAATCCATTTTCTGTTAATTGGCTTGTATGCAAATAAACCCTGGGACTGTGGGGCCTTTCTCGCTTGTGAGTTTGCAAACAGCCTTCATCAGTTTGCAGCAGAGCATGTTTTGTGTATGTCCTTAAAGATGTTCCTCTCTCCCTTTCAACTGAAGTTCATTGCCATGGGGACACAACCCGTGGCTGGATTCACGAGGCTTTGATGGAATCATGCATGACCATCCAGGGCTGGACATGGGGATTCTCAGCTGGCTTCATAATTTATTTTGTTGGAGATCCTTTGGAGTATTCCACATGCTAAGAAAGCTTTCTTGTCTCTTCAGGAACCCCTTAATTTGCCTCCTCGCCACATACAAGTCAGTGCATGAAAACTAATTAATGGCTTAATATTCTGGGCATGGCTCCATATCCTTCAGTCAAGGCAGAGTCTCCTTGACTGAGCCCTGGAATGCTCGTTGGGAGCAGGAGGACTGAGCTGACAGGAGACAAGAACGCGTTTGCTTTGTAGCCCATTCCCCTTTCTCTGCTGCCTGTTCAGACCCGAATCCTGTGTTGATTTCGGGATCCACTCCAGAGGGAGCCCTTTGCTTTTCTCGGGAACAGCCAGATGTTCAGTGCCTTCTCTCCAGCACGGCACATTTGCAGCTTTTCAAACTGGTTCCCTTCCCACACGGAGCTTTAATGACCATTAATCCTGTGTTTCGCTCAGTTGGGGATTTTACGTGTTGTTTGTCACGTACATAATTGGATATTGGACACATGAATTGGAAATTCTGGTGACTTATTCCTTGTAGGAGAGTGTATATTTTGGGGTGACTTCTACTGGTGGAAACACTTCAGTTCTATGTGTGCTGAAATTGGCTTTTGGTGACTCCTGGGTGGCCTTTTATTAATGTTCTGTCATCAATTTAAGGTGGTGGTGAGGGGGCACCTTTGGTTGGGGCTCAGATCATCATTAGGTGATCAGAGAGTCATGGAATGGTTTGGGTAAGAAGGGATCTTAATGTCACACAGTTCCCACCCCCTGCCATGGGCAGGGACACCTTCCACTATCCCAGGTTGCTCCAAGCCCCATCCAGCCTGCGCTTGGACACTCCCAGGGCTGGGGCAGCCACAGCTGCTCTGGGCACCTGTGCCAGGGCCTGCCCACCCTCCCAGTCAGGAATTCCTTCCCAGTGTTCAGTCTCAGTCCCAGGGTTTGCTGATGAACCTGGCAGAGATGATTTGGCTCATTGAAGGGACCAGGTTGCAGCACGTGGGAGGATCTTCAAGGAATGTCCTGGAGGAAGGAAAACAACCAAGACTCCACCATCCCTGTCCTCCAACTTCCAACTGTGCCAGTGGAATGTTGTATTGTGTGTCATTCTCCCACCCAGCATCATTCCTAGGAATAATCCTCTGCAGGGAAAGGCAGTGTTATGGATTAGCTCGTTTTTCCTGAGCTGTGCTTTCATCTGGGTTATGGATATAGCAAAAGGGTAAATATGAGATCAGGGAAGAACTGGAGCAGTTTTACCTCCCTCCTTTCCCTGGAACAGTGTCAGGAGGAGGATAATGAGCCAAAACTAAACTAATGTCAACACAGTGACATTCTGTCCAGGCCAATTCTGTTGGAATCAGGGATGAATGAGCCAAAAAACCTCAAGAAAGACAGATTTTGACCAACCAAAGGACATGTTGCTGGTCTGTGGGAGTTGAAACTTTACATCCTTCCTTTGCTTGGACTGAGAACAGTTCTCCTCCTCGATATGAAGGTTGCAGCCTGAAAGGCTGGAAATCCCAGGATATGATGCTTCATTTAGCTGAGAAACACACAGAAACCCCACACTGGCTGGGATTGTCCCATCACCACAGAATTGTGGAATCCCAGAATGGTTTGGGGGGGCAGGGACCTTAAAGCCCATCCAGTCCCACCCCCTGCCATAGGCAGGGACACCTTCCACTGCCCCAGGTTGCTCCAAGCCCTGTCCAGCCTGGCCTTCTGTGAAGGAAAATGTGGAGCAGCCTCTGGGTGCTGTGGAAGGGAAGGCCCAAATGTCTGAGGGATCTGAGGTGATGATCCTGCCAGCCCTTGAGGAGATGGATCAGTTGTGTGGTGGCTGCAGGAATTTCCATGAAGGGTTAAGGTAAATAGCAGGCAGAAAAAGGATCATGGGTTAGGGCCAGCAGCACACTGAGAGCAGCAACATTTGCATCCACTTGGGAAACCTCTGATGTTCCTTCACTGCAGGGGCTGCAGGTCCCTTTTTGCTTCGGTCTGAAGATCATGGCAAGTTGTAAGGAATTTGTCTCTGTTTCTGATCCTGGAATTTGTGAGCAGGTCCAGAAACCTCTGTGCCCTGTGTTCAGAGCTGATCTGCTATCAAGATGTTGGCAGTTTCTGTTCTGTCTTGGGCTCTGTGGGGCCAGCCCTGCGCACACCCTGGAGGAACAGAGCCTGGTGTAGGGATGTTATTCCAGTGACGGAGTTCGGGGCCACGTGGTGCTCATGGCCCACCACACTGTTCTCCACTACTGCTGGGATTGTTGTGTCCCAGCTAGTAAAGATCCTAATTTACAACAGGACCATTTCCATGTCACAGCTGGTGAGAAACTTGGATAATCTGCTAAATATTAAACCCTCTTTGTTTTGTAGTCCAGGGAGCAGCCGTAGGAGCTGCGCTGTTCCATATCCAGAGGAACGTTAAAGGGATTCCCGAGGATGTGCATCACAGGGATGGTGTCCTTGGCGTGTCCTACAATCCATACAGCACACCCTGAGGAGCGTCAGGCGCTTGTGCTCCAGCACCAGAGAATGTCTCTAATGCCAAACAGGCCCACAAACACAGTGGAGGAGCTCTCGTGGGAGGGCTGAAACGCTGGAATGGAATCCTTTCCTCCCAGAAAACGGTGGGAACCGTTGGAACAGCAGAGCACGTTGAGCTCTTGACTTTCAGGGTTATGTTACCCTGCAGAAGTGGATGTGCACTCACCCAACAGTCCTTGGGAAGTCATGGAAGTCACTGGAGGGTTTTTCCTTAACCCCATGGAGAGCGATCAGGAGTTGCCGTTTTCTTCCCATGGTTCAGACTGAATGTGTAGATGGGACCTTCCAGAGAGCCTGAGCAGTGCAAGGGCAGTAGAGCTTGTCCCCTTAATGAGGGGAACCTTCTTAGCCATGGCTACAGCAAAGTGAGCCCAGCAACCAGCTGGGATGGCACCTGTGCCCTCTCCCAAGGGATGCACAAACCTGTGAGTGGAGAATTCCCAGCCCTGCAGAGCCCTGGGGCACCTGAGGGAGTCTCATGCTGATACCTGAATCTGAGACTGCTGTTCAGTTCTGCATCCGTTGCATCAGCCAAAGCTGCAAAGGTGGAGTGCCCAGCCCTGGAGGTGCCCAAGGCAGGACTGGCCATGGCACTCAGTGCTCTGGGCTGGGGGACAAGGTGGGCATCAGGCACAGAGTGGGCTCTGTGTGATCTTGGAGGGCTTTTCCAACATGCATGATTCAGGGATGCCTTGGCCTCCCCGAGCCAGTGGCTGTACATGGTGTTGGGAACAGTGTGCCTGGGAGCTGCCTGGAATGTGCTCACTGAGTTGTGTCCCATCCCTGCCAGCGAGTGTTCCAACGCTTAGATCCTGAACATTGCCTTGTTCCAGTGCCAGGAACACTCCTGTGTGGGGTTCAGCTCTAATGTGGACAGGCAGAGCTTTGGAATGAGCTTGGGGTTGGTGCCTCCACACCAAGAGCCTGTTCATGGGTCTCCTGGAGGATATTATGAATCCAGGTGGTTTGGGTGGGAAGGGACCTTAAAGCTCATCTAGTCCAATGCTCCACCATGGGCAGGGACACCTTCCACTAGACCAGGTTGCTCCAAGTTCCATCCAACCTCAGTCAAACCTAGAAGGGCTCCTGAAAGAGCCAATGAGATGTTAAGGTTGTGTAGGAGCCCATCCTCCACAGCGATGGAGTTCATCTCTCATAGACATTTCAGAAAGAAAGGCGAGGTCTGTGGTGCCATCAGGTACTGGAGGTGAAGACCACCCTCACCTGTCTCATTAGTTGGCAGCACTGCCCCTGGCAGGTGACTTTGGGATGTGAGGAGGAAGGCTTGGCCAGGAACAGCCACGGATACACGTCAGGATTACTGTCTTGGAAGTGTTTGCTCTGGTGGATCTTCACTGTCCTGTGGTGGTTGAGTCAGGTAATGGAGGAATCCCTGAATCCTGTGGTGGTGGTTCCTGTCACCATGGGATCAACACTGAAATGGAGACAGTGTCTGCAGGAGACCTGGTGCCTGTCTGGAGAGAGAGAAATCCCCTCTCTTGTACCATTACTGAGTTTCTCTGGGCTTGGGGAGCCATCCCTGGGCACCTTCCGCTGTCTGTGCCAAGCTTGGCAGGCAGAGCTAAGAGGATTTGGAGAGACCTCGGACAAGGGCCTGGAGGGACAGGACACAGGGAATGGCTTCCCACTGCCAGAGAGCAGGGACAGATGGGATATGGGGAAGGAATTCTTGTCTGGGAGGGTGGGCAGGCCCTGGCACAGGTGCCCAGAGAAGCTGTGGCTGCCCCATCGCTGGGAGTGTCCAAGGCCAGGTTGGACAGGGCTTGGAGCAACCTGAGACAGTGGGAGGTGTCCCTGCCCATGGCAGGGGGTGGAACTGGATGAGCTTTAAGGTCCTTTCCAACCCAAACCCTTCAGGAATTCTGGGATGCTTGGCTGGAGAGGGGCCCCAGTCAGTCCAGAGGGGCTCCAGTGCCTGGTCCTGTTCAGAGCAGACAAACAGCACAAGGGACAAGTGTTTTCAAACACAGGCTGCAACAGCAGAGTGCACTTGGCTGTTTCTAGTCCTGCATTGTAGTAACCAGAGGTATTTTCCAAACCCACAGTGGAGGAGCTGCTGGGCAGCCTGGTGGCTTTTCCTGGGCTCCCTCTGTGCCTTGCAGAGGTACCAGCCAGGAGGCAGGACGGGCTCTGCCGCGTCCCAATCCATTCATGCCTTCCCTGAATCACATTCCTCTGCCCTTAATCACGTTTTGGATCACACAGCCAGAAACAGGCAGGAGTTTGTTCAGTTCCTTCTCTTCCAAGTCCTGCCTTGGCTCAGAGACGTGTCTGCCAAGTCCCAGCTCTTAAACCACTGCCCTGTGAACAAAGCTCTGGGCACAGGCTGCGCCTGCCTTTGGCTGGGGGGAAAATACACTGACTGATGTGCTTCAAACCCAGCTGAGGGCTTGGTTCTGTGCTCTAAACAGGTCCCCCCATCAGGGGCTGCCTGAAAATGTTTCCACTTTAAACCTCTAGAGGTTTCTGTTTATTTTCTTTTTGTTGTTTTTTTGTTTAATGTCATTGTTTGTGAAATGGGATTAGAAGTGAAACAGTGAGAGGTTTTACACCAGGAAGTGCAGTTCCTATGGGTTTATTGAGGGGGTTAATGGGAAAGCCAAGGCTTGGTAGTGAACCCCCTGTGCTTGGGGGACTCCAAGAGCCTCAAGAGCTTGTTTTTGTGTTCAGTGTATTCCCCATATGAGGAGGCATCAGCTTGCCTTGCTGGAAAGGACTTGGAGGTCCTTCAAAGTCTTCAAGGATTCTCTGCTGGGAAATGTGTGAAAGCTGTACATGGTGTATAATGTAGTGCCTGTTGGGTCCAGGACTGCAAAATCCAGGCAGTTCTCCCTTATTTCAGCAGCAGGCCCTGAGGTGCCCCAGGCACCAGGAGAACCCAGGACTTGCAAAGCAGAGGTTGGACAGGGCTTGGAGCAGCCTGGTCTAGTGGAGGGTGTCCCTGCTCACAGCAGGGAATGGGACAAGATGGGATTTAAGGTCCTCTCCAACCCAAACACTCCATCCTTCTATGATTCTACGTTGTGCCAAAGCAGTACTTGGCATCCAAGGACATCCCTTGGAAGTGGAGGTGCCTGGGAGCAGCACTTGAGCCCACAGCCACCCCAGCCTGGGCTGTCCCTCTGACCTGGACAGGCCCTACTCTGGGTGTTCCTGGGGACCACAGGGTTGGAGCAGTGTGTGGGGGTGTCCCATGCTGGGGTCTGGGGGGTACCAACAACAGCTTATTCTGAGTCCCCTCTAGGAGAAATTTGGCTTCTTGGCTGTTGAACAGTGTTTTTAAGTACCCAGATACATTTGTGGACTGCCCAGGGCTCAGCTTTACAATGAGCTGTCTGTGGCAGCAGAGCCAGCTCGAAACATTCCTTTTCCTGTGCCAGCAGCTCTGTCCATACAGTTTTTGAGGGGCCACGCTGCAAACCAGAGCACTGGAACTGTCCTTTTAAACACAGCATTCCTAGGGAAGAGATGAACCAGAGGCTCTTGTAGCTGCACCGTTTCTGACCTAGCACAGATCTTTGGGAAATACCAACCCAGACTGGAAGAGGCTGGACATGGTTCCCAGGACTGATGTTTTTGTGTCCACCATTCAAAGCTCCTTGGCAGAACATAGGGGTGAGCACCTGTGGGTGAGGGAGGGGTGAGAGCAGGGGCTGGCGAGGTCTGGACCCCTCGGAACCACGAGAGAAGAGGATGGTTTGTGTCAGAGCACAGCAGGAAGAAAGTTCTGAAGGCTGACAAGCAACATCCTTGGAGAGTCAGGGAATGTTTAGAACCATGAATTCAGGGCTCAGGTTTATCCTGTAGGAATCATCAAATCCCAGACTGGGTTGGGTTGGGAGGGACCTCAGAGCTCATGCAGTCCCACCCCCTGCCATGGGCAGGGACACCTCCCACTATCCCTGGTTCCTCCAAGCCCCATCCAACCTGGCCTTGAATATTTCATCCATCACCAGGAAAGATCTCATTGGCAAGGTCACAGTGGGTTTTTTGTTGAAGATACTCTCCCACTCCGTGGGTGTTTCCACCCCTTATCACTTGTTCCTGAGGATTCACTGTGGTGTGTTGGTGGCATTTCTCATTTCCTATCGATGTTTCCACGGAATCGTTTGTTGCCACATTTGGGGACAGATATTCCCAAGCCTGGATGTTGTGTTTCCGTTGTGGAGAGATCACTGTGATGACTGGAGAGATGTACTACAAGGATTTGCATTTGTTTTGGCAAGATCTGATTTTACTTGATGTTTGTTTAGTCCCTGGGAAATGTGATGCTGATGATGAGTTTGGCAAGACTGACGACAGAATTCTGGAATAGTCTCTTCCCCCGTGTTTGCTTTGGGCATGGGCTGTAACTGGTTAAATGATCGTCCTTGCAGAGTCCAGGATGTGAAATATTTATTGCTTCCCTGCTGAATTTCATAGCCATGCTGACTCTTCTAAAACAACGCTTTCCTCACTTTGGAGTCAAGTGCTCCAGCACGTAAATAAGCTGAGGGAAGTGCAGACAGTGCGTGCAAACTCCTCCTTCCAGTGCAATCCAGCACACACTCCATTCCCTGCAGTTCCTAATTCCTTCTGCTGGGCTGGAGCACCGGCTTGGCACCCAAATACACACAACTGATGCCATAAATAGTGGATATGAGCAGCTTTTCCACAGCATTTTAATCTTAACCAAACTCCAGAACTGTACATTTTCACATCATTTGGTGTTGAATTGTGTCCATTTCAGAGACAGGGAAAAATGTTGCTTTTTTAGACACTCAAGAATATCCAACAAGGTGTTGATGAAATTCAGATGGGAGCCATTTGCCTGTATGTTGGCTGCTGCTTGTAGAAGGGATTGCTTATAGAATCCCACGATGGTTTGGATTGGAAGGGACCATAAAGATCATCCAGTCCCATCCCCTGCCATGGGCAGGGACATGTTCCACTATCCCAGATTGCTCCAAACCCCATCCAGGGATGGGGCATCCACGAAAACATCTGTTGTTGGGGCCTTTAGGAGAAGCCCACAGAATTTCATTCATCCACAATCATGGAAAATGCAGGAGAAGCCCCTGTTGCATCTGCAGGTTGTTCCCATCGTCCCAGGGCGCTGCTATCACCTGGCTCAGGGAGCATCCAGGGCTGACCTGCCCCCTGGGCTGGGAGGTGAATGGTGCTGTTAATGCCCAGCAATTCAATTGCAGAGAGATTAATACTGAGTGTTTGTGTGTGTGCATCTGCAGTACTTTCCCTCCGATCATTATCCAAGCCTAGAAGGGTAATCAAAGCCACGTGAAGGACATCTGGATCCACTGTGGGTTTATGTGGCACCTGGCCCTTATTAATAGTAATGAGGAAATGGCAGTTCGGGATTTCTTGACCTCACATGAAATTCATTTCACTGGGCAAAGGTTGATAACAGATGGCAGCAATTTGGGGCTCAGTTCATCATCTGTTCCACAGACTTTATTGCTCCAGTTTGGCCCTTTCCTCTGTCGGGAGCGATCCCTTTTTCCACCTCACCTCTTTATAAGGGTTGTCTTTTTCAAAGGGAGCCCTGAACCATCTTGTTAAAGCATGTTCTGTGCAGCACGAGGGTTTAGGTATGGCCTGACACAGCCACACAATCCAGCTGAGCATAAATCACTCTTTTTACTAACTGTGTAGTAAACTTTTATCTTTTTGAAGCTGGGAGTTTCTTTGGTGTTATTGGCCCCTCTCCAGTTTGTTCTTTACTTCCCCAGCCCACAAATACACTTTTGCACTCAGGCTTTGAGCAAAGGAAAGAGCTATGAGAAGACACAGCCCTGTGATTGTCACACAATGCACTGAGAACACTGGGGCTGTTCAGCCTGGAGGAGAGAAGGCTCTGTGTGTGCAGACCTCTTAGCAGCCTTCCCATGCCTTGAGGGGCTCCAAGGGTGCTGGAGAGGGACTTGGGACAAGGGCCTGGAGGGACAGGACACAGGGGAATGGCTTCCCACTGCCTGAGGACAAGGTTAGAGGGGATATTGGGAAGGAATTCCTGGCTGGGAGGGTGGGCAGGCCCTGGCACAGGTTGGGCAGAGAAGCTGTGGCTGCCCCATCCCTGGGAGTGTCCAAGGCCAGGTTGGACAGGGCTTGGAGTGACCTGGGCTGGTGGGAGGTGTCCCTGCCCATGGCAGGGGGTGGCACTGGATGGGCTTTAAGGTCCCTTCCAACCCCAACCATTCCATCATTTGATGATTCTATCTCAGACCAGTGTTTGTGTCACCCAAGTATTTTAGCCACGTCCCCAGGGACTCTGTGCCAGCTGGGGCTGGAAGAGTGTGTGACACCTGGAGAAGGGATTTGCACTTTGGTGTCTGTCTTCCTGTTGTCACATTGGGGTTGATCCATGGAATCACAGAATCACTGAGGCTGGGAAAGCCCTCCAAAGTCATGGAGTCCAACCATCCCCCAGCACTGCCAAGGCCACCACTGACCATGGCCCCAAGTGCCACATCCACAGGGCTTTTAAATCCCTCCAGGGATGGGGACTCCACCCCTGCTCTGGGCAGTTGTGCCAGGGCTGGACAGCCCTTTCCAGGAAGAAATCATTCCCAGTATCCAACCTGAAGCTCTCCTGACAGAGCCTGAGGATTTGATTATCCCTGGAAGTCCCCCCAGGTCGAGCAGCCAAGAGATCTCTGCACCATTTGCTCTGACTTGGTCGTAGGTTTTCCAGAGATGTCTGAGTTTCTTCCCTCTGGCCATGTAGCTCCTTGACAAAAGGAGGGACCATTGGTGGTGCTCCTGGAAAGGTAAAACCTTTTAACTGTGGTTTTTTTGGTTGGGTTTTTTTGGTAATTTTAGTTGATTTGAAACATGCTGGAAGCAAGATAAAGAAACCCAGAGAACACAGGCATGGTGCTGTTTGGTGTTACAGAAATACTACAAATCCAAGACCTTGGGAATGCTGAGGTTGGATATTGCTTGCTCAGATGTTGTGTCAGCCACGATAGAGATCAGTCCCTCTCGTGCCTGGTGGCTCCTGCACTGCAACAACACGGATTTACAGCCTGGGGATCAAACAGGCCCAGAGCTCCACACAGTCCAACACTGGTGTGAATGTTACACTGTGCTACAGAAAGGAAAAAACCATACCTGGAATCAATTTATCCATACTCCTGGATCAAAATAGTCCTACCTAAGAGCTGACTGTGTGAAATATCGGTTCCAGCTGTAGCTTTGGCCTTTCATGATGTTTTCAGCCTGAAACCTCTTGGGACTTTTTATTTATTGAAGTGAAATGGAAGTTGTTCCAACGACCAAAATCATCGTGTAATCCAAATTGGGTTTAGAGACAAATGCTTGTATTGTATTTGTGATTTGGCCTGTCATTTACTACCGTAAATACCCCTCTGGTTTCTCGAGCCTGAAGCAGATGTGCTTAAATCCACAAAGGATTAAAACAGTGGAGAAATAGAAAATCTCAGTATTTAAACTGATGCAGTTTAGGGAAAATGTTCAAGGCCAGGTTAGATGGGGCTTGGAGCATCCTGGTCCAGTGGAAGGTGTCCCTGCCCGTGGCAGAGGGTGGGATGAGTTGAGGTTTAAGGTCCCTTCCCAGCCAGATCCGTCTGGGATAGGATGATTCTATGAAAACCCTTCTCCCAGGGGTTTTCCTTTCTCTGCTGAATTTCACCCAGTGGAGGTGAGGGAGGTGTTTGCTTTAGGAAAGATCAGAATTCCTGTAGCCTCCTGGGCCTGAGGAGCCTCCAGCCACCGTTGGACTCGTGGCATGGCCCATCCCCATCTCCTGGGCTCATTGGGAAACATCCCATGTTTGCTTCCAGCAGCCTCCCTTCTCCAGATCATTGGCAGCTTAATCCTGCATTTCTGACAGCAGTAATGAGTCCATCAGATTAGATAAGATACAGAATTCCAGGAGATCTGCATCTTGTAAGTGGGGCTGTGCCATGATGATGCTCTTGGCACTCAGGCGTGTCGGTGCCGGGCCCTGCCGAGCATCACTCGCATCCACATCGGGGTCACCGGGTCACAGAGGGACTTGGCTGGGAAGGGACCCTGAAACTCATCTCATTCCAACCCACTGCCTTGGGCAGGGACACCTTCCACTGGAGCAGATGCCAGGTGAGCCCTTGTCCCTGCTGGGTCGGGTCAGTCATGGCAGGATCTGTCAGTGGTGCCCTCGTGGTGAGGGCACTGCCAAATTCTTGGCTCCGGTTATTTCTCCCAGAGATTCCTGCAGTCCTTCTCATCCACAGGTGCAGAGCCTCAGGAGCTGGCTTTGCCCTGTTTGAGCTGGGTGCTCACAGTCAGGTTCACTCCAGCCCAGCCTTTATCCCTTTACACATCCCTCATCCTCAGGGTGGGGGTTGGAAACCTCTGGTCCCTGAATCTTCCACTGTTGGTCAGGGCTCCCATCAAGAAATTCATCATCTTGGTATCAAAAACTCCACCATCTTCATACCAAGGATATCAAGAATCACAGAATTAGAGAATCATGGAATGGTTTGGGATTGGAAGCATTCTTAAATTTTGTCCAGTTCTGTGCCGTGGGCAGGGACACCTTCCACTGTCCCAGGTCACTCCAAGCCCTGTCCAGCCTGGCCTTGGACACTCCCAGGGCTGGGGCAGCCACAGCTTCTCTGGTAACCTGTGCCAAGGCCTGCCCACCCTCCCAGGGACGAATTTCTTCCCAATATCCAATCTCTGACAGTGAGAGGATGAAGCCTTTCTGATCTCTCCCTTCCTTTGGAGCTCTTTGCAGCTCATGGACAGACCCCCACCATCCCCTGAGAGGCTCTGGGTGTGTGTCACGCTCCCTGTCTGTGTGTTATGAATTAGCTGGTGAGCCACTCCTTCCAAACATCAAAGGAGCTTTGCTGGGACACGAGGAGTTGGCTTTTAAAAACATGCCTGCAGCAGCTGTGGGGCGATGGAGCAGCCTGGGATCCTTGGCTTGGGGCACAGCAAAGTGGGGAGAGCAGTTCTTCCACCTCAAACCCACGTAGTGGCTGATGCTTCTCTGTCCCTCCAGAGTGGATCCTGCTTCCTCAGATTTCTCTTAGCTCTAGGAAATCTTTCACCTTTGGCTCAAGGTGTGAGCCCAGTTTATTTCTGGTTGGACCAGGAAGGAATGCTCGTGGGATTCTCCCTGCCACGTGCCCCAGAGGCTGATCCAGTGTGAAGACCATGAATATCCCTCCCACTGTTCCTTTTCCAAACCCACAACTGGGAAAAGGAGTGCTGGGAGCAGTGTTGGAGCAGAGGGAGGTCACACCCACTCCTGGGGACCAGGGAAGGTTCCTCCTGAGAGGTGCCAAAACCCACCCCCTGAGATCCAGCCTGCTCTGCTGGTGGGTGAGGAGGATATCAGGAGGAATTTGTTGCTGGAAAGGGTGGTCAGGCCCTGGCAGGGGCTGCCCAGGGAGGTTTGGAGTGCCCAGCCCTGGAGGTGCCCAAGGCAGGACTGGCCGTGGCACTCAGTGCTCTGGGCTGAGGGACAAGGTGGGCATCGGGCACAGGGTGGGCTCCATGGGCTGGGAGGGCTTTGCCAACCTCAGAGATTCGGTCATTCCTCTGGGAATGCTGCCTGCCTTGGTGGGAGCAGCTGGCACAGTGTGGAGGAGCCTCTGAGCATCCTTGGGAGTGCCGAGCAGGGAGGAGGAGGAAGAGGAAGAGGAGGAGGAGGAGGAGGAGGAGGAAGGAGGAGGTTTGTACTGTGATGAGGCAGCTTTGCTGCCTCCTGCCTGTGTCATCCCTTACGCTTTCCTGCCCTGTGTAGGCCAGAGCTGAGGAGGCAAACCCCGAGGAGAAGCTCCAGATGATTCGAGGAGCCTCCAGTGCAGGGTGTTTGCAGCAGCACAGGCAGCTCATCTGCATCTCTCACTGCTACTCCTGACAGCCAGGAATGGCAAACAAGCACGACAAACCCTGCAGTTTTATGGGAAAGTTGCTGAGTTCCAGCTACTCCTTCCCTGTGGAAACGTGTAAGCCCCTGGCTCCGAGGGGCGTGGAAATGACCTGTTAAGGGCACTGTAGGTCTCCCTTTCTCTGTGTAAAATACAGGTATATCTACCCAAAGAACCACAAATTGCATCCATTTTTCTCAGTCCCCAAAATAAATATTTATTTGGAGTCACAGCCTTCCTGAAATGGGTTTAGTAAGTGCATTTTGATCAGTTCTATGGCAATTGATAATGTTACATTAGCAATGAGATGAGCTTTCCTTAAACCATGCTCCTCTGCTGTGCCCTGCCCATCCAACTCCTCACTTCTCTTTTAATCTGTTTTAACTTCTTTATTTAGAGAATATATGTAGATACAGAAATCAAACAGGTACACTGTCTATTATTCAATGGATAGATTTAAGTTTATTGAGAGTAAAATCCACATTTCTTTATCTTGTTAGGGTTGTATTTATCATGGTAGTAGGTGGTCAGTGAATGATCCATCTTCCTAAAAATGTCTATTGTGAGGGCTTGGATGTGAATAAACATCCCCAGCATTTGGCAAACTTCTCTCATTGTGAAGGAGACCAGAAAGGAGCAGCAGAGAGTGGGGTCGATGGTGTGGGTTTCAGTGGCTGCCCAGGATCTGACTGTGTGGGCTCTTGGGTTTGTTCATCCTTTGTCATTTTATCCTCATGAAGGTGAAGTTTCCTGGGAGAGTCCATGACCAGAGCAGTTTCCTTGTGCTCCTGTTGCATATCCTTGTGCTGGACCAGAGAGGCATCACCTGCAGCATCTGTGGGATGTTCTCGGGGGGTTGGGCCATCAGAGGTGCTGCAGGAGGAGCTCAGCACTGGCACAGCATCTGGCAGTTTCCAGGCCCTCTCATGCAGCAGTTGTAGTTTGGTCTCAGGGCAGCCCATTCCCTGTCCACAGCTTGGACAAATCCAGGTTGGTCCTCACTGTGTCTCGTTAGCAGGGAGAGCACCCTGAGCATCTCCAGTTCATTTCAGCTGCAGAGAGGGATGATATTTGCCATCTATGCCCATTCTGACAACTGAAAACAACCTGGAGTGTGACTGTGGATTTAGGTCTAGACTGGGAGAAGCTCAGAGTGAGAAGGTGCTCAGGAGGTTCAGTATCCAAGTTCAGACACAGCTCAGCACAAACACTGAAGCCCCAGAGATGGTGGGAGTTGGGCATTTCCATGTTCCTCACAGCAATGGTGCCAGTGCTTCTCAAGGAACACAACCTGCATTCCCAGCCACTCAGTTGAGCTGCTGAGGCTGGTGGTCCTCACTCTTGGGGGCTGAAAAGCTGGACATGAGCCAGACTAATGCACTTGCAGCCCAGAAAGCCACTGGTGTCACCAACACCGAGGGTGGGCAGGCCCTGGCAGTGATTTTCCAGATAAACTGTGGCTGCCCCATCCCTGGAAGTGTCCAAGGCCAGGCTGGATGAGGCTTGGAGCAACCTGGGATAGTGGAAGGTGTCCCTGCCCATGGCAGGGGGTGGAACTGGATGGGTTTTCAGGTCCCTTTCCACCCAAACCTTTCCAGGATTCTGTGCCTCTGTACAGCCCCTGATATTGATGGCTGTGGCTCAGTGACATCAAGCTCCACAGACACTCTGTGGCTGCTCCACCAGCATTAACTTCTCGAGTTTCCATTGCATAAACCCTCCCATAAAGCCCCAGAAGGTCTGATTTGAGGCCTGGCCAAGGATCCAGCTGAGGACAACGAGCCAAAGGGAATCATTGTTATTATTTCATGCCTTGACTCCTGGAGCTGCAGCAGACGTAGTGACCTTCCACATGCAGCTCCTGGAGCAGTGAGATGGTGCTGCTGGTTGCAGACAGAGTGTTCCTCTCATGAGTAATTCAGTATTTTCACATTCCAGGCAGCTCCTGTGCCTGCCCTCAAGTTCCCTGTCCTGGAGCCTCCATGTGCTGCTCCA
This sequence comes from Sakesphorus luctuosus, assembly GCA_013396695.1. NCBI lineage: Eukaryota > Metazoa > Chordata > Aves > Passeriformes > Thamnophilidae > Sakesphorus > Sakesphorus luctuosus. The sequence continues at coordinate 28,531 of VWZD01002680.1, forward strand.
TGTGGTGCTGGTCCTGGTGCCCCTGGCCCTGGGACACATGTGAGTGGCCACAGCCCATGTTCCTGTGGGAATCCCACCTGTTGGAGCCACTTCCATGGCACAGCACAGGACTGTGCGGGGTTGGCAGCAGGTCGGGCTGCAGCAACACCTGCCTTGGCAGTGTTCATCACCAATGCACAGCTTCCCAAGCACAGTCTCCAGAGTTCCTGAGGACTGTATAAAATATTGGGAAAGTGTTCCAGGAAATGATGGAAGCCATAAGGAATTTAAATATTTTCCCGAGTTTTCTGTCCTCGCCCACATTCTGCCTTCCCCGGCTCCCTCCTCGCCTCCTTTCCAACCAGCTCCAACCTTGAGCCGTGGTTTTTAAGGTCCTGCAAACACTTGGAGCTCTGGGCTGCTTTTACACTTCCTCTGACATGACAGCCTGAGTTTTAAACAACAGCTGAACAGCCTTGTAAATCCATCCAGTGTTTTCTCCCCTTTCAGCATCTGAAGCCGCATCATTAATTAATGATTAATCCTCCAGCGCAGTTAGCGGTTGTTTCCATCACCACCCCACACCACTCTCCCCCAGGATGACTCCGCACCTTTTTGCCTCTGCACACGTCAGTGAAGTCTCAGGGGCTCAATTTGAACCAGAATTACTTTCTCCTCCCTCACCCAGTTGTCCCTGTGGGTCCCTTTACGAGCACGTTCTTGCCAAGACATGCAGCCGTGTCAGGGCCCTCCTGGCAAGGCACTTGGGGCTGTCCCTGCTCACTGCTGAGCTGGCTCTGAAGATCTCTGGGTGATTCTCCTGCAGGTGTGAGGGGTCTCTGGAGGTCTGAACATCCCTGGAGGTGTCCAGGGAACAACTGGACGTGGCACTCAGTGCTCTGGTCTGGTTGACAAAGATCAGCCACAGGTTGGACTTGATGACCTTGGAGGTCTTTTCCAACCTCAGTGATTCTGTGATTCTGTCCCCAGTCCAGCCTTGTGCCCAGAGATTGAGAAGTCTCTGTTCTGGGTGGCTTCTTTACAGCTTTGTGGGGTAACACAAAGGCATCAAGCTCAGAGCAATCAGATTATTCAGTAATTGTGTGTTACTCTGCTCAGCCGCCTTCTCCTTTGAAAGGAGCAGTACTCTGCACTTCTGTCATCTTTCTTTCTATGAATCAGGTGGTTTTTCCTCAATGCAACCTTTTTTAAGTGACTGAAACATTTCAGTTCCTCAGGAAGACGACTGCTCCACTACCATTGCTTTTGATGTGCTTCTTCAAGTTGTGTTGCCTGAATGTAGGAAATGGGGGGCTTGTTACAAACATCCCCAAGCCTGGGAGCTTCACTTTTCAGAGATTGTTTTTGTGTTCAGGAGACAGTTACATTTGCATAGCAAAGGTTCTCAAATACTCAGAAATGTCAAAGTTACATGTGCAGATTTGGCAGTGCCTGTAGGTTGATGCACCTTCCCAAGGATGAGGTGATGGGAAATCTGACATGGGACATGGTGAGATCGGAGTGTGAGGGTGGGCAGGCCCTGGCACAGGTTGGGCACAGAAGCTGTGGCTGCTCCATCCATGGGAGTGTCCCAGGCCAGGCTGGACAGGGCTTGGAGCACCCTGAGAGAGTGGGAGGTGTCCCTGCCCATGGCAGGGGGTGGGACTGGATGAGCTTTGAGGTCCCTTCCCACCCAAAGCATTCCATGATTCCTTGGACTCCTGAAGGTGAGTGACCATTTGAACAGCCTGTCTGATGTTGCTTTTCTTGTGGCACATTTCACCTGGTTAATTCAGGTTTTGAATCCAGTAAAATTCCATACTGTGCTCAGTGTTTGAACCAGAAGTGTCCTCGATGTCGCTGTGAAAGGATCCGTCAGTTTGCATTGCCAGTTCTCCCACTGCTGCATCCCAGGCTGTTGGAGAACATGTTGTCTCCAGCCCAGGATGTTCATGTCTGGCTTCACCTGGGTTTGATTTTACCTTTCCTTGTCAGATTGCACGTCCCAGGGCTGTGCATTTCCCTCCTGTGAATGTACCAACCTGCTGCAACAGAGTCAGCTCTTCGTGTACCTGAGACAATGGATTCAGATCTTTAATTAATGCCTCTGGCTTCTTTTTTTTTTCCTTGTGAGCTCCTTCTCCTCACTCTCTGTGTTACAGTGTGGTGTCTGAAAGTGTTTTCCTCAGGAATTCCTGTATCACCATTGGTACTCTCAGTTCTTGATGGCCCCACTTCCCTTTGCTAAAGCCCAGCAAAAGCTCCTGGTCCTGATCCTCAGTTAAAACCTTTCATTTGTCCTAATGCAATCTCCTCTCAGCTCTCCTGTCCCTTTGCCCTTTGTGTTTAAGGCCAGGCTCATTGATGTGATCTACCCAATCATTCCACTTTTCCTTCTTAACATTATCCAGGAAAATGCTAATATACCATCTGGAATTTCCCTGTTACTTCAAGATTTATTAAAAACGGATCTCAGTAGGCCAAAACACTCTTCAAGCAACTCTTCGGGGACTCTCAGGCCCGAGTTGTGCAGCCTGGTGCCTTTGAAAGAAGCTTCAGGGAAGGGCTGGACACTGGGAGAGGAAGCTGCAGTAACTGGTGAGCTCCGGTCCCTGAGCAGGGATGAGTCGCCCCTGCAGCAGTGACTTCATCCTGGTCACCATCCTGAGGTCCAGGCAGTGATCTCGTGTGGGGTTTGTGCACTTGCTGGGAGAAAACTCTCATTTCTGCCCTTTCTAAACTCTTGCAGGGTTCCCAGGGGAGCTCTTGCAAACCCATCTCAAACAGATCCTCCAAAACCACTCAAATTCTCTTTGTGCTTTGCAGTGGGTGTTTGAACAGAGGCTCATCCTGCTCCCTTGCTTGCTGTGATACTTCATTCCATAGGCACTCTTTGATCATATCCCTTATCCCATGGATCCATTGCATTCAAGATCCTGGAATTCGGTGTTTGATATATCTGGAGGAAAAATCATGGAATCACAGAACAGTCTGAGTGGGAAGCGACCTCAAAATTCATCCAGTCCCACCCACTGCCATGGGCAGGGACACCTTCCCCTACCCCAGGTTCCTCCAAGCCCTGTCCAGCCTGGCCTTGGGCACTCCAGGGATCGGGCAGCCACAGCTTCTCTGCCCAACCTGCCCACCCTCAGCCAGGAATTCCTTCCCAATATCCCATCAATCCCTGCCCTCTGGCACTGGGAAGCCATTCCCTGTGTCCTGTCCCTCCAGGCCTTGTCCCCAGTCCCTCTCCAGCTCTCCTGGAGCCCCTTCAGGCCCTGCCAGGGGCTCTCAGGTGTCCCTGGAGCCTTCTCTTCTCCAGGTGACCCCCCCAGCTCTCCCAGCCCGGCTCCAAAGGGGCTCCAGCCCTGCAGCATCTCCAGGGCCTCCTCTGGCCTCACTGCAGCAGCTCCACGTCCTTGTGCTGTTGTTGCCCAGGGCTGGGGCAGCTCTGCAGGGGGGTCTGCCCTGAGGGGGCAGAGGGGGAGCATCACCTCTAATCACCATCTCTTTAAGGAGATGTGCTGCCCTTTCCCAAATGGAAAGAAGTTGGATTTTGGGTTGCCCAGCACACCAGCTCCCTGTGATCACTGTGGCAGTGCCATCAGTTTGTACCACCTTGTTATCACAGTTTCTGGGGGCTTTTATTCTTCCTTGGCCTTACACTTTTGGACATCCAAAGGACTTTCTGTATTTCCATCCGTGGGTTTCCACCACACTGTCGTCCTCGAATATTTTTACTTTTGCTAGGATGGAGAACAGAGTCAGTGTCTCCCCCCATTTTCTCCTTTTCCCTTTCACATTCCTCTCTCTGGCACAGGACTGACTGCCCTGGAGGTGTTTTGCAGGGTGTCAGTGTTTTGGGTGAGGATGTACATTCATGGTAACACCCCTCCAGTGTGCCCTGGGGCCCTTTCCTGGAATCAGTAACCAGTCACTCACAGCTGCCTGGGACCAGTCCCCACTTGCCATCATCCATCCGTGGGCATCCATAATCCCAGGCATCCCAAAGCCCTGCTCTGTCATGTGTGAGTTCACCCCACGCCGTTCCAGCCTCCGGAGCCTCCGGAGCGTGTGTGATACTCTGTGCTGCCTCTGTATTAGTGATTCATCCTAACCTTTATGTCATCAGGAAGTGTCATTAGAGTGTGGTTATTTTTGTGCACATAATTAGAATATGAAACAGATGAGTCCCTGAGGAGTTCCTCCTGGATCCTCCAGCCAGCAGGTTGTCTTTCAACAGAACCCATTTTCTTCTCACTTTTACGGGGATGTAGAGCCACAAATCACAACATTGACCTGTGCTGACAAATCCTTCAGGGAGCAAACCCAAACACCAGGTTTCTCTCCAGCCTGTTCTCCAAGGGGTGCCTGGGGCAGATTCCTCAGCGGCTCCTTTCCCGATCTGTGTCCTGGCTGGGTGATTTCATGCTCATGTCTCACGGTCACAAGTGATCTTTGCAGACAGTCCCTCCTTTCAGCCGCTCACACGCCTGTTCCCCGCTCTGTCCCTGCCCTGTGTCCCTGGCCATGGTTATCCCCCCAGCCAAACACCCCCCACATCCTTTCGTGTTTAAATGGGGGCTCCTGGATGTGTCTCTTTGTCTGCCCTGGCCCCAGAAGCCTCGAGCTCTTTCTCTGGGCTGTGAAAAGGCAGCACAGCTCATCCAGGATTAGGAGGCACTTCTTTGTTGTCAATATCTGTCGTGCATTTCCCCCAAGCTGGGGTTCCAGTCCAACTCCCTGCCGAGCCACATGCCCTGGCCTGCTTAGACACTCATGTGCAAACCTGTTCAGCTTTGTGCTCTTATTGCTGAGGGAGAATTTCATCAGTGACTCTTAAAAAGCTGGATCTGATCAGACACCCATTAGTTCTGGATCTTATCCCATAAGCTCTTTAATTGGGTGGTTTCCATCACCACAATACCTGCATGCTGCCCAAGAACCACTATGAGCAGTTCTTCTCCTCAACACAGATGGGGCAAAGATCATCCAAAAAATGCACCTCCTGTGGGACCAGAGTTGCATTTGGTCTTCACAGCCTGTGTCTCCTGATCCTGTGTGACCCCCTGCCATGGCCAGAGCTCTGCAGCTTCTCCTCCACCCTCACCACCTCCTGGCATCACTTTCCCCATTTTTTTCAGTTTTCTTGAAAAAGTGCTGGAGCGAGATCAGTCCCTTTGTCTGCATGGACAGTCTTAATGTGGATATGGAGCACCTGGGCCTGGAGGGCCAGGACACCGGGAATGGCTTCCCACTGCCAGAGGGCAGGTTAGATGGGATACTGGGAAGGAATTCCTGGCTGGGAGGGTGGGCAGGCCCTGGCACAGGTGCCCAGAGAAGCTGTGGCTGCCCCATCCCTGGAGTGTCCAAGGCCAGGTTGGACAGGGCTTGGAGCAGCCTGGGATAGTGGGAGGTGTCCCTGCCCATGGCAGGGGGTGGCACTGGATGAACTTTGAGGTCCCTTCCTACCCAAGCCAGTCCATGACTCAATGAGTACAAGGTTTTGGTGTTTTCCAGGAGAGGGGATGGCTTCTCTCCCATGCCTGAGCAGCAGGAATGGGGATATCTCATTACATTCCTGTTCCGCTGCTGCTGCTCAGCCTGGGGAACTTCTCAAGCTGTTTTTTTAACGAGGGGGAAGTTGTACCCGCAGCACTTCACGTGTCCCTGCTGTTGTCTGCAGAACAGGGAAATCCCAGGACAGGGAGCTGTGGTGCTTGGGCTGAGTGCTCCCAGAATTACCCCTTTTGCTCTGACCCCAAGCACCCAGGCTGGGCTGGCTCCTCCACCCCCGGCCCCTGGAGCAGCTCTGCTCGCCCCTGGAGTGGGTGGAAAAGCTCCCCAGCCACCTCAGCCATTGAGCCAAAGCGATAAAAGTGCCAGCTGAGGAGCCTGGAAACAAAACTCGAATAATTCTGAAAGATAACACTTGCTTTTAGCCTTTGTAATACAAGTCGGTCGAGGCATGGGATGGGAATTGGATCCGTAGGAGTCCTGGGAACGCGGCGCGGGCGCGGGGTGGGCGCGATGCGGCAGCGCCGGCGGAACAATCTGGTCCATCTTGAGCACAGTTTTGGGACCCCCACGTGAGGCCCCGCTGGAAGGGGGGCAGCACATGCCCCAGAACTGTGGAAATGGCGGATGAAAGCAAAAATGTCAGGCTTTGAAAAGAGCCAGGGAAAAGGCGGCATTCTGTGTGGTAACCGAGATTTTATTGTTTCCTGATCCCTGCGCTCGGTCCCACAGCTGGGGGGATAGCGAGGAATGAAAACAAACAGCAGCCCATGAATGAGGAGTTCAAACAGCTCGGCGGGGCTGGGGGAACAGACCTGCTCGGGGGGCTCTGGCAACAGGAGGGCAGTGGGGAGGGTGCCCAGAGGCAGCCAAGCCATGGCAGAGCACAGGGGGGAATCTCTGGATGCCATGGAAAAGGCAGAGGCTGCCACACTGATCACATCTCTGCACCAAGGAAAGCATTCTGTTGCTCAGTGGGAACTGCTGCAGAACATGGATTCTTCCAAATCTGACCAATGGAAAAGCCAAGCAGTGCTTTCTTGCCTTTTTCTGCCCCTTTTCTCTGCCATGATCCAGGGACAATCGTCCTTCATCCAGGGAGAACAGAGAGAATTGCTCTGCCCCTCGATAAGCCCCGGTGTGTGACTGTGCAGGGAGTGGACATGGCGCAGGGACGGGCTCTGTGCCTGATGTGCAGGGAAGGGAGGCAGGGCTGGCAGTGCCCCACCCTCCGTGGGCACAGGGTTTGATGCCCAGCAGCGAGGGGGCACAGTACAGCTGTCCTGGAGCCAGAGGTTTGTCTGTGTGTCAGAGTTAAAGCTGGAAAAGCGAATTACAGAAAGAGCTGAGTAATACCTGGAGCTGCCAGAGCAGTGCTGGGAGCACACTGAGCCCGGGGCTCCCAGCCTGGCAGAGGGACTGGCAGAGCCCTGCCCTGCTGGATCCTCAGCCTGGAGGGGACAGATGGAATTTCACACTAAGGGTCAGAGCTGTGCCCCAGCCCCATGGCCTGGGGGTCAGCAGACCCTCCTCAGCCCCCAGCCCACCCCTGGGCAGCCAAACCAACCCTTCATTAACACCAATATTTAAAACCAGGGGCCCCTCCATGTGTGGCTGTGCCCCCCTCTCCTTCCCTCGGTGTGTCCCCCCAGCACACTCAGCATCCCTGACACAGCTCCTGATTCTCACACCATGCTTCTTTTGTAGTTAATTAATTATCTACTTTTGCACAATTAAATGCAAATTTTTTGGTGGGATCGGCCATGGGCCATCTAATAATGAACCTGTCACCTCTGGGGTGACACACCTGGGCAGGACAGGGAAGGGAAGTGAGGTGAGCATTCCTGAGTTGGATCATGAGCATCCCTGGGTTGGATGCTGAGGTGAGGTGAGCATCCCTAGGTTAGGCCATGAGCATCCCTGGGCTGGCATCGCTGAAAAGCCTGGTGTTAGCAGGGATCCAAACCAGAGCACAGAATCCCTGAGGTTGGAAAAGCCCTCCCAGCCCCTGGAGCCCACCCTGTGCCAAATGCCCACTTTGGCAAAGCCCTCCCAGCCCATGGAGCCCACCCTGTGCCCGATGCCCACCTTGTCCCCCAGCCCAGAGCACTCAGTGCCACAGCCAGTCCTGCCTTGGGCACCTCCAGGGCTGGGCACTTCAAACCTCCCTGGAGCCCCTTCCAGTGCCTGACCACCCTTTCCAAGAAGAAATCCTTCCTGTGGTGTTTGGATTTGCAGCACATTCCCCCATGCCCCTCTACATCGATATGTGTATTTTATACACACAGGGGTGTGTGCCCATGGGTGGCTGTCGGGGTGTCACACCACACTCTGTGTCTGTGCAGAGCACTTTCCTCGTCCCATTCTGGAGCACCATGTGCCTCTGTGAATGGGGGACATGCTGTGAGCAGACAGGGGTGTGGGCCCATCCTTGTCCGAGCGAGCCGGATGCCGCCCTTGCCAGGGGCTCCGGTGGCTCTGGGGGCACCGGCGGCTCTGGGGGCACCGAGTCTCTCTCCCGCCGTTGCCATGAAACCATCCCTGCCTTCGGTTTTAGCCAGGGATTGTATTAATGCCTGGAAAGGTTATTAGCCTCCCCACTAATGAGGCTCTCCTGGTTGCTGGGCGTGCTCGCTGCGGGAGCTGTGCAGCCCCTGCCCCGCTGCGGTGCCACCGAGGACGGGCAAATTCAATTTCCACCCAGCAATCGGGTTAACGGCCCCGCTCGGGGGGGGCTCTGATTTAGGGGCCTTGTTTTCTGGTTTAAATATTCCCCTCGAAGAGTGTTTGCAGGGAGGGGGTTGGATTATTTTTAGCTCACGCTTCAATCGAGCTGGAATTACTCAGGCAGCAGCAGCAGCAGCAGCTTCATGTGCAGCACTGCGAGCGTTTCTCCTCCCTTCCTGCTTAACGTAAATAATTTTTACATTGCCAGTGAAAAGAAAAACGGCAAATGGCAGTTCAGACCCAAATCCTGGAGAAATACCTTGCAGGGAAATTACAGCCCCGTGACTGCAGTCATGATGTTTGGAGCAGGAGGGGCTGTGGAGCCGGGATGGGGTTCCAGGGAAATGGAATTTGGTACCTGCAGGCGGTGGCAGTTGTGGTGCCCTTGTGTAGTTGTGATTTCAGCACCAACCTGATCCTCTGAGAGCTGCAAGGACAAGACCCAAGTCCTGCACCAAACCGGCCTGACAGCATTCCAGTTTTTATCACAGGTTAGAGTAATTCAAGTAAATGTGTATTAGAGAAAAGGCTGCCAAGGGGGAGCATCCCCTGAGTGCAGACACTCCAGAGCACCCCCCTGTTCCCTCCCGTGCAGCCAGAGCAGCGTGGGTTGGATGAGCCTCATGCAAAGCAGGTTTAAATGTGGTTGGAGAAGTTTTCTCCAAAATCAGTTGTCAAGGGTTTTCTGTTAAAATAGAAAGACGTGTAAATTGAAATTCCTCTGTAGTTCATTATTTCTGTCCTGAATTAATTACTATTCATCCTTCCTGCAAGGGACTTGGGTCTGTTCTTGGCATCAGGCAGGAGGAGATTGCTGGGGCTTTAGAGATGGGGATGAGAATTAAAACTGAGGGGGTTTTCCAATCTAAATGACATTGTGGTTCTATGAAAAATTGCAGGAATATTTGTAAGACAAGCTGTGGCTGTCCCATCTCTGGAAGTGTCCAAGGCCAGGTTGGATGGGGCTTGGAGTGACCTGAGCTATGGAAGGTGTCCCTGCCCATGGCAAGGGGTGAGACTGGATGAGCTTTCAGGTTGATCCCAACCCAAACCATTCTGGGATTCCATGAAGTCCCAAGGAGGTCGGTGAGGAAGCTCATCTAGGGTGAACCTCTGGCTCGCCTGGCAGGGCTGAAGGATGTGGAGCAGAGAGGACTCAGAGCAGGTTTAGAAGGTTTAAGAAACAGCAAAGACCCATTTGCAGAGGAGGGACGAGCTGCTGCCCTTGCCCTGCAGAGCTGGGCTGTGCCACCAGCTCCACGTGCTGAAAATGCCATCTTGGAGTTTAGGACACTCTGAATGAAGAGGTTTTTCACAGCATGTCAAATAAACATCTGCCAGGAGGGAATTAGGAAGAGTGGACCCAGCTGGGGTGGACGAGGTGTTTTCTTCTAGCTGCATTTTCCGATGATTCTGTTCATCCCTGTGTGAGCAAATAACGTCCTTTCCCAACCTTACCTTGTAAACAGCAGTTCCACAGCCCTTGGCTGCAAAACAACACATGGAATTACAGAAAGCACATGTTATTTTTGTCACTTCAGTGACAAGAGTTGTGCAGTTTTCTGTAACCTTCCAGTGTGTTGGTTCTGTGATAGTCTAATCAGAGTCATCAAATCCTGGAATGATTTGGGCGGGAAGGGACCCTAAAGCTCATCCAGTCCCACCCCCTGCCATGGGCAGGGACACCTCCCACTGTCCCAGGTCACTCCAAGCCCTGTCCAACCTGGCCTTGGACACTTCCACAGCTTCTCTGGGCAACCTGTGCCAGGGCCTGCCCACCCTCCCAGGGAAGAGTTTTCCCTAACAGAGGGACCAAGGGCTGAGCAAGAAGAGCTGCAGAGAAAGCCAAGGGCAGTGTTGGATCTGGAGGGGCTCAGCTGGATGTGTGTCCCCCGCCCCCGCCTGGGTATGGCAAGAACATCTGGGTGAGAAAATGTTTTTTTTTTCCCCGGGAAACTCCCTGCAGCATGAACAGGAGCTCTCAGGGAATATCCACTTACAGGGAATATGATAAAAGCTCTTCAGCTGGAGCCCAATGACACTTGACGTGAGGCAGCCAAGCTCAGGGGCCAGTTGATCCTTCCTAAGGAAAGCAAGGAAAAAGGGAATTAGGCATTGAATACACATGATATGCAGATGGGAAACCCATGGCATTTCCCTTTCCAGTGCAGCCCCTGCTTTCCTGGGGGGCCATTCCCCACCTGCTGCCGGGCTGTGTCCCACCAATGAGAGTCACACACCATGTGTTCATGTTCTCCTTTTTGGTCTGTTCCTACTGTATTTTCTGGAGTATTTGGGGCATGATGAGATGTTTACTTGTCTGAATCACTTATCTGAAACCTGCTGGCTCTTGAGTTTATGTGTGTGCAAGATCCCTTTTATTTTAATCTATTGGTAGGAGTAGACTACAGAGCAACATGGAACAGAGCAGTTGTGGCTGCTCCATCCCTGGCAGTGTCCAAGGCCAGGCTGGACAGGACTTGGAGCAACCTGGGATAGTGGAAGGTGTTCCTGCCCATGGGATGAGATGGTCTTTAAGGTCCCTTTCAATACAAACCCTTCCATGACAATTCTGTGATAAAATCAACGTTTATTTATTGAAGAACAAGATTTCTGATTTTCTCAGTGAACACAGTAGATCACAGAGGTTCAAGGCCTTGCAGGTTGACTTGATGGTTGAGCTGAAGGATTCTAAAGGTCTTTTCCAAACGAAATGATTCCATGATTCCAAGCAGAACTGCTGCCAGCACTAAATCAAGTTAGTTCTGCTTCATGTAGGAAAGCTCTGAAAACAACTAAGGGTGGGGGTCCAGGACCTCCCTGGGACCTCCCCATGAGGGAGCTTTTCCTCCCAGCCACGCCCACAAAGCCCCGTGGTCAGGGTGACACAGGAGCTGGTTGTGTTCAGCCTGGAGAGGAGGGGGCCAAAGGGAAATTCAGCTGTAATCATCTGTCTCCTCCTGACCAAGGACTGAGCAGAGCCAGAGCCTTTCCAGAGGGGCATGCTCACACATTGGCTGGGGGATTCTGGCTGGATTTGGGAGAACATTCCCATGAGGGTGGTTAAAGTCTGGCTGCCCAGAGGGGTGGGGGGGTCCTCCCTCTGGGGAACTCTCTAAAATGAAGACTCTGAGCAGCCCTTTGCAGCCAACCTGCTCTGAAGGGGTGGCTGGTCTGGGCACCCTCTGAGGCTCCTTCTAACCCGAATTTTTTGAGGCTTTTTTCATCCCATTCTCCTTTCAAACCCTCCTCCATCATGGTGGGTTTAGTAAATTTGACAGCAGGCCCCCAGAGGGCTGGGGGACCTCCAGCTAAACTGCAGGGTGAGGGAGGTGATGGGGAAACAGCATCTTATAGAGCTGCTGAAAGCTCTGACAGGCACTGCTTCCCTCCCTCCTGCACCTCTGCTGAAGGGTCTGTGCACAGGGCAGGGCTCGGCCCCTTTTCCTTGGGAAATACTGAGGGGGGTTGAGATTAAACTCACAAGTCTTGTGTACAAGACTTGATAAGCTGAGGACAATAAATCGAGGTGGCTCCCAAACATTTCAGGAGCCAGGTCAGAGGTTTCCTTCGTGGTTTTTCTAAATTGAAATCCATCTTCTGTGTCCTCCCCTGTGTAGTTTCCAGGAAGGATGTGCAACAAGCCAGTAATTCCCAGGATTTTCTAAGGCTGCAGCTCCAGCACAGTCAGAGAGGAGTTTACAAACCTGTTCAGCTCTGCCTCTGCTCAGTTCACAAAAGGCATTGTGGAGTTTCCCATCCTGTGAGCTCCCCATGGAGGAGCAGAGCCGTGCATGGCTCCTCATCACCATCATCAAGGAGAGCTGGAGAAGCTCTTGGGCATGCCAGGGAACAGAGACACTGAACCAACAGTCCCAGCTCAGGCTCACTCCAGCAGCCCCAAAAACCACAGGGATACCTCAGCTCCAGGGTTACTGGACCTTGAAATGGCCTCAAGCTGCAGCAGGGGAGGTTCAGGTTGGACAATGGGAACAATTCCTTCATGGAAAGGGCTGTCCAGCCCTGGCACAGCTGCCCAGGGCACAGTTGGAGTCCCCATCCCGGGAGGGATTTAAAAGCCCTGTGGATGTGGCACTTGGTGACATGGGCAGTGGTGGCCTTGGCAGTGCTGGGGGATGGTTGGACTCAGTGATCTCAGGGGACTTTTCCAACCTAAATGATTCTGTGATTCCATCATTCTTTCATTCCTTCCACCACTCCCATTGCCTTCAGCCACTGGAGAGGAAAGGTTTGAGAGTGATTTGTTGACCCCCTCTGTGTCACCTTCTCACTCACCTCGGGAGCTGTCCCTGTGTACCCACAGACAGTCCCGTGCTGCCCCTGGGCTGTCCTGGTTCACTTCCCACACCTGCAGGGCACAGCCACACCTGCTGTGTCCTCCCCCAGCTTCCTGTGCCCCGGCCCTGGGGCTGCAGGGGCTCTGCTGCCCAGGTGTCTGTCGTGCTTTCTCAGGAGATTTCTCAAGTGCTTTCTAGGACTGGGCTGGTTTCACTGTGTGTGGTGTGAGCACAGCTGGGGGAGGCTCCCTGTCCCCAGAGGTGTCAGAGAGTGACACACTGCCTGGGTGGGAAGGAACTTAAAGCTCAGCCCGTTCCATGCGCTGCCGTGGGCAGGGACACCTTCCCCCAGCCCAGGTGGGTCAGGTTTCCATCCCGTGTCCTCAGACCTGCTCTGTGGCAGCAGCTGCCCAAGATCCGTGGGCTGGGGGGTGGCACAAATGATGTCACTGGTGAGGAAACACCAGCTCAGAGGTTCCAATTCCTGCTCTGAGTGTGCCCCAGGCAGGGGTCAGGCTTTTCCACAGGGCTCAGCACTCGGGGCAGAGGGAAAGCACAAAACTACACGAGCTGTAAAAAGTACTAGAGGAGATAACAATATGTAAAATACATCCTTGCCTTGCCTTTCCTGGCCTTGCCTTGCCTTGCCTTCTTTTCAGAGAAAAGGTGCCCCCCAAGCCTCCTTTGCTCCAGGCTCAGCCCCCCCAGCTCCCTCAGCCGCTCCTGCTGCTCCAGCCCCTTCCCAGCTCCGCTCCCTGCCCTGCACACGCTGCAGCCCCTCCGTGTGTCTCTTGGCTGAGGGCCCAGAACTGCCCCAGCACTGGAGGGGCCTCAGCAGGGCCAGCACAGGGACGGGCACTGCCCTGGCCCTGCTGCCACACCAGGGCTGGCACAGACCCGGGACCATTGGCCAGCACAGTTCAGCTCAGTTGTGCCCTCCTGCCTTGCTCCCAGGGTTCTGTGGGGACTGGGAAAGCCCCATCACTGCTCAGTCTGGGTCAGGTTGTGCCACAAGCAGGAAGGAGTTGTCACCCCAAAGATCCTCAGTTCTCCTTTCAGCCCCAGCAGCCCAGGGGGCTCATGCAGGTCTCCTGTCACATCCTGGATCTGTTCAGGTGTTGTCTCATGAAACATGTGGCTGTCTGTGGGAACTGTGGCCTTGGAGAGATCTCCCAAGGCATCATCCATAAGGAGATTGGATTATTTCCTTCCTCCCAGAGATGTAAACTCACAGAGCTTTGTAACAGCCCCTGCAGTGCCACACGGATGTGCATGGGGAGCTCAGACCAGGGTATTTGGTGTTGGTGTCTTTTCCCAGGCAACAAGTGACAGGACAAGAGAAAACCCTCAGATTGCCCCAGGTAAAATTTAGGTTGTGTATTAAGGAATATTTCCTCATGGAAAGGGCAGTCCAGCCCTGGCACAGCTGCCCAGGGCAGGGTGGAGTCCCCACCCCTTGGGGGATTTGAAAGCCCTGTGGAGGTGGCACTTGGGGACGTGGTCAATGATGGCCTTGGCAGTTCTGGGGGACAGTTTTGGACTTGATGGTCTGAGAGATTTTTTCCAACCCCAAAAATTCTGTGATTCCACAATTGTGTCATTTTGACCTGTCTAATGAAAGATGCTGCACTAACAGAGGAAGTTTTGTCCTTCCTGTGCTTTGACCAGTGTCGGTCTTGGCCCCGAGTTCTTTGTCACACCTGCCAGGCCAGGAGGGAGCGGGGTTTCTGCAGCCAGAGGGGTCCCAGGGCAGAGCTGGGGCCGGTGGGTCCCAGCCTGGGCGCTGCCACCACGTTCCAGCTGTCAGGCTGGGCCAGCACGTGGTTCTCAGGAGGTGATTTTCAAGTCTCCATTGAAGCGACAACTTTCAGATCCTCCTGCGAGCCCCGAGTGCGTTGGGGTGAGTCGTGTGGGGGCACCGAGCATGGCAGGAGCACAGGGGGGCCAGGGGAGCAGGGGCCAGCCCTGCCCTGTCCCGTGCCACCATCAGGGTGGCCTCAGAGCTGCTCTCAGAATCACTGGGTTTCCCAGGAACCCGTCACGGGGCAGGTGAGGGACATTCCGGCCCCTCCGCCCCACGGGCTGTGCAATGCAAATGGGCCCAGCCAGCTGCTGCCCAGGGGTTAAACAGGAATTAAAATTAAAAATTCACATGCTTGGGCCCTTTCTCTAAGAACATAAATGCAGACAGTGTGTCTCAAATAGGAATGTCAAAAATATTTCCTCTTGCCCAGGACTGAAGAGTCTGTGGAGGGGGTGTGGGCACTGCCAGCCCACCAGCACGGGCATTTCTGGGGGTCAAGGTGTCCCCTTGGTCCAAGGAGTGAGCACATCCATAGTGCCAGGACACAGGGAATGGCTTCCCACTGCCAGAGGGCAGGGACAGATGGGATATTGGGAAGGAATTCCTGCCTGGGAGGGTGGGCAGGCCCTGGCACAGGTGCCCAGAGCAGCTGTGGCTGCCCCATCCCTGGGAGTGTCCCAGGCCAGGTTGGACGGGGCTTGGAGCAACCTGGGAGAGTGGAAGGTGTCCCTGCCCATGGCGGGGGGTGGCACTGGATGAGCTTTAATGTCCCCTGCAGCCCAAACCAATCTGGGATTCTGACCTGCAAAACCCATGCATGGGTCAAGGTGGGGACTTGTTTGTCACAAAGAGTAAAATCTGTCCCCTCACAGTTTAGATAAATGTGTTTTGGGGCCTGGAGTCAGTGCTGAGATCTGACTGCATTGACTGAGCTCACTCCTTTCCACCTGAAAGGGTAGTCAGGCCCTGGCAGGGGCTGACCAGGGAGGTTTGGAGTGCCCAGCCCTGGAGGTGCCCAAGGCAGGACTGGCCGTGGCACTGAATGCTCTGGGCTGGGGGACAAGGTGGGCATCGGGCACAGGGTGGGCTCAGTGGTCCTGGAGTGATTCTGGGATTCTGAGTAAGCAAATCTCTGTGGCTTTCCCTTTCCTCACACCTGCCACCATCCATAGGTCTCTGGTGGTTGACAGGAACACATGCTGAGGTCCCAGGACACGAGATGTGACCTGGGGATGAGCTTCAAAACAAAATATTCAACACAGAAAATACTCTTCACAGCAAATATTCCCACCCCTCCCCTGGTTCCCTCATGAGAAAGGGCAGCTCCAGTTCCTCAACCTGTCTCCAGTGCTGGTGTTAGTGCCGAGTTTCCTCCTGGTTTTCCACCTTCATTGGCTCTTTTTCCTCCCCTGTGCAGCTGCTGAAGCTCAGTCTGGGAGGAGGAGGAAGAGGAGGAAGAGGAGGAGGAGGAGCAGGAGGAGGAGGAGAAGGAAGGAGACACTGTGCTCTCTCTCAGGGGCTGCACTGGGCATCTTTTGCCACAGATTTAAGCAGATTCAGAAACTGTTGCCTCTTTTGGGGCATTTTCAGCTGTTTTGTTAAGGTTCAGATTGAGGTTTTGTTGCAGGAGTGGAAGCTGCTGGTGTGACACGTGCATTTCTGGGTGATGTTTCCATGGGGAGGTGCCGTTTCCCTCCTGCAGCCCCGTCACCTCCGACGCCGTGTCACAAGGACACGTCACTCACGTCTCTCAATCCCCACTTAATTAATGCAGTTTCAAAATGACAATTTTCCACATGACTGGGTTTTCATGTTACTACAAATATCAGCTTGGGGCTGGCAGGGAGAGGGGGATGAGCCGGAGCTGCATCCACTCTGAGCAGCATCTCGTGCTGGGACCAGCGCGGGCGGTGTCACCGTTACTGGGGGGCTGGCAGTGTCACCATTTCATGGGGTGCTGGTTGTGTCACTGTTACTGGGGGGCTGGCAGTGTCACCACNGTCACGGGGGGGCTGGCAGGGTCGCCGCTCGTGGGGGTGCTGGTTGTGTCACTGTTACTGGGGGGCTGGCAGTGTCACCATTTCATGGGATGCTGGTTGTGTCACCACTGCTGGTCATGTCACTGCTGTGAGGGGTGCTGATGCTGTCATCTCTCTGCGGGGTGCTGGTGGTGTCACCATCGTATGGGGTGGTGACACTGTCACCACTGTGCAGGCTCTCAGGGTGTCACCATTGCACAGGGTGCTGGCAGTGTCACCACTGTGCGGGGTCTCGGGGTGTCACCATTGCACAGGGTGCTGGCAGTGTCACCACTGTGCGGGGTCTCGGGGTGTCACCATTGCACAGGGTGCTGGCAGTGTCACCACTGTGCGGGGTCTCGGGGTGTCACCATTGCACAGGGTGCTGGCAGTGTCACTGTTGTGTGGTTACAGCAGTGTCATCATTACGTAGGGTCCTGTCAGTGTCACCATGCACGGGGTGCTGGCACTGTCACCACTGCACATGGTGCCAGCAGTGTCTCCACTGAATGCAGTGCCAGCAGTGTCACTGTCGTGTGGCAGTGTCCCTGCTGTGT
>VWZD01002681.1:0-23715 GCA_013396695.1 Sakesphorus luctuosus
TCAACTCAGGGGCCCAGAACTGCTGCTCTTTGGTTTGGAGAAGAGCAGTGAAACCCCTTGGAGGACATGAGGGCTGCAAGGAGGAAGGACATCAGTGCTCTCCATATCTACAGTGGGTGGAAGAAGGAATCACACCAAGGAATTCAGATCAGGAAAAGAGAAACTTGGATGATGAACAGCAAGATGGGCTGCCCAGAGAGGGGGTGGATTCCCCATCCCTGGAGGTTTTTCAGCTGAGCTTGGCCGTGGCACTGAGTGCCATGATCTGGTAAAGGGACTGGAGTTGGCCCAAGGGTTGGACTTGATGATCTGGGAGGTCTTTTCCAACCCAATCCATTCTGTGATTCTGTTTTTCTAAAATGGGGCTGTGATTCTAAGAGGGTGGAGTGGGGTGGGAGCTCCGACCTCAAGGTCTTTTGAGAGCAGGTTCAGGGAACATCTGACAGGAAAGGCTTTGCTGAGCTGACCTGCAGGACTTGGAGCATCCAGGTGAGACATTCCAAATCCTCTGTGTGTTTTCTCCTCTCCTTGTGTCTGCTGGGGAGCCAATGGAGATGAGGAATTTTAACCCAAACACCCTCTTTGGTAACCTGAGAAGTGCCTGGACCTTCCTGAACTTGAGGCTTCTGAAAAAGGGGAAAACTTTTGAAACTCCTCTGGGGAGTCTTGTTTAATTTTCCTACAGAATCATGGAATGATTTGGGTGGGAATGGACCTTAAAGACCATCGAGTCCCAACCCCTTGCCATGGCAGGGACACCTCTCACTGGCCCATATTTATTTTTCCTATAACTTGCTTTTTTTATGGGTGAAATGCTGCAGGTTGTAGAGGTGTCCAGACCAGGGGTACAAGCACTCAGACACCCAGGAGGGGGTGAAGTTTGCAGCTCTTAGAAGGGAAAAACCTGGCATAAACCAGCAGAAAAGTCTCCCAGTTCACCTGTTCTGATGGGCCTTCAAAACCCAGGCTGAGAGATGAACTTGGACTCCAGTTAAACCCTAAATTCCCACCTAGAAATGAACAGGAATCCAGGAGAGAGGAGCTGAGACCAGGCAGGGGGTGCTCACACTTGTGCCAGACCTCAGAGTCTTAGAAATGTTCTCAAGGTGCACCAGGATTGGATATCAGGGAAAATTTCTTCATGGAAAGGTTTATCAATAGGTCTCCCAGACCAGTGGTGGAGTCACCAACCCTGGAGGGATTTCAAAGACATGCAGATGTGGCACTTAAGGACTTGTTTCAGTGGTGGGCTTGGCAGTGCTGGGTTAAACTTTGAGCTCCCTGGCTTTGGAGAGGTGATTTCCACCCCAAATAACTCCATGATTCTCTCTGGTCCCTCCTCCCTGGCTTTGGAGAGGTGATTTCCACCCCAAATAACTCCATGATTCTCTCTGGTCCCTCCTCCCTGGCTTTGGAGAGGTGATTTCCACCCCATATAAGTCAGTGATTCTCTCTGGTCCCTCCTCCCTGGCTTTGGAGAGGTGATTTCCACCCCACACAACTCCGTGATTGTCTCTGGTCCCTCCTCAGCAGCCCAGCCGTTGTCTGAGCAGAGCCTGGAGTGTGGTGGCTGAGCAGGGGGCATTTGAGGACCTGCAGCTGCAGTGGTGGGGAGGGAGGGAGGAAGGGAGTGTCTCCAGCCCCTCTCCCTCTCATCTTCCACGCTGGGAACACAACACGGAGCAGGGCACATCACCAAGGCTAATGTGAAACGAGAACCCATTGCCAGGTGGTTGGAAAATTCCCTGGTTGGCTTCCCAAAGAAAATCACGGGTTGGGTGGACAGGTTGGGTTATTAACCCCTGCCATGCCCTGCTCTTCCCACCCCCATCACCCCAGGCTTCCCAGCAGAGGTGCCTTTTCCAGAGGAATATCAGGCTTGGGGGGACAAGGACACTCCGGAGATGCTCCTTGACTCAAAGCTGTGAAGTGGCACTTGAGGTGCTCAGCCAAACAAAGGCCAAGTCCTGACTCTGCCCGTGGTCCAAGATCCCCTCACAGTCTGTGTTTTCTCCTTGTCTTGTATGTTAATGGCATGGCCTGGAGGAATTCCAGGAGCAGCAATTACCTCCTGCCTACTCGAAATTCCCTCCTGTAATTGCTCCAGGGGGAATTACTCCTGATTTCTGCTGCTGGAAAAGGGTGGTCATAAATCAGAGGCCACTTCAAGAAGGGATGGAGGGAGGAGAAGGGCAGGTGAGGACAGTCAGTGGCCCCCTAACCCCGCCTGTGTCTCACCTCGAGAGGTGTGAAACTCCATCAAGAGGCTTTCAAGGATCAGCTGCAGAGAATTTGGGAGCCAGCATTCCCTCCTAATGGGGCCAACTGGCCATCAAGGGTGGAATTCAGCTGCAGCCTCAGCCCTGTGTTTACTTGTTAATGAACCTCCTGTGGTTTAATGAAGGTGTCAGACATCCAGGGGGTCTACAGGGACAATTTGTTCCCCTGAAATTCTTGTGTCCCCTTGGATTTCTTCTCGCTGGGTTCTTTTCTCTACTTCTGTGTCTCTCCCTGGAGAATTCCTGTCTCCATGTGCCTTCCTTTACTCCTGGACTGGGGTCAGACATGTCTAGTCACACACAGAATGCCTGATAATACATTCATGACCCAGGTTGAGCCCTTCAGCCTCCTCTGGGAGCTTTTCTCTTCCCTTTCATCCTCTGTCTCATCTCCTTGATGTAAATCTGGAGCTCCTGGAGAAGCACCAGCATTTGGGATTAAAAGCTCACCCGAGAGCTCCAGAAGGGTGATGTAGATGAGACATCCCCAGTCTCCAAAGCTCCTTGCCAGCATTGACCTGAGTGCTCTGATTCATGGAATCAGGGAATATCCTGAGCTGGAAGAGGCCTATAAGGACCATCTGAGTCAGCTCCTCTTAACCCTTCCACTGCTGGAACCTCCATCAGTTTTAACATCAAGACTTGTCTGATGTGTGAGATCTGAGGGGGCTCAGCCCATCTTGCCTGGTGTGTGATATTTGAGTGGGTGCAGCTCATCTTGGCTGATGTGAGATATCTCAGGGGGTTCAGTCCATCTTCTCTGGTGTGAGGTATCTGAGGGGGCTCAGTCCATCTTGTCTGTGTGAGATATCTCAGGGGGTCCAGCTCATCTTGGCTGATGTGAGACATCTCAGGGGGTTCAGCTCATCTTGTCTGGTGGGAGGTGTCTGAGGGGCTTCAGCCCATCTTGTCTGATGTGAGATATCTCAGAGGGTTCAGTCCATCTTCTCTGATGTGAGGTATCTGAGGGGCTTCAGCCCATCTTGTCTGGTGAGGGATATTTGAGGGGCTCAGCCCATCTTGCCTGGTGTGAAATATCTGAGGGGGCTCAGCCCATCTTTCCTAGTGTGAGATATCTCAGGGGGTTCAGTTCATCTTGTCTGTGTGAGATATCTCAGGGGGTTCAGCCCATCTTGGCTGATGTGTGATATTTGAAGGGGCTCAGCCCATCTTGTCTAGTGTGTGATATTTGAGGGGATTCAGTTCCTCTTGCCAGGTGAGGTATCTGAGGGGGTTCACCCCATCTTGCTTGGTGAGGTATCTGAGAGGGTTCAGCCCATCTTGCCCGGTGAGGGATATTTGAGGGGCTTCAGCCCATCTTGTCTGATGTGTGATATCTGAGGGGGTTCAGCCCTTCTTGTCTTGTGTGTGATATCTCAGGGGGTTCAGCCCACCTTGTCTGTGTGAGGTATCTCAGGGTGTTCATCCCATCTTGCCAGGTGAGGGATATCTCAGGGGGTTCATCCCCTCTTGCCAGGTGAGGTATCTCAGGGGCTTCAGCACCCTCCTCACTGTGGGTGTTTGTGTTTAAGTGTTTATTTGTGAGCTCTGGATCTAAACCTCCATGATTTGGTGGTGGTGCTCCCTTCACTCTGGTTAGCAGAGAGTGACAGTCGGTCACTCCACCACCTAGCTGTGGCCAGTGCAGTTGCCACCGCAGGAGAACAGCTGGTCCTTTGTTTGCCAACCCTTTAGAGATGTCTCAGGAGCCTCAGAGTGTGTGAAAAGCCACATGGCCAGCTGGGCTGGGCAGTGGTGGCACCAGGCCCACCCCTGCTGCTCATGGGTTGAATTTCAGCTGAGGAAGCTGCAGCTGCAGGAGCCAGGATGGAACTGGATCACTTTTCCTGCTGTTTCCACAGGCAGTGCTGGATCTGCCCTCTGGTAGTTTGTTCCCTTTGGAACCCACACGTTCTTCTGGAACAAGGAGCTCTTACCACCACAAACAGCATTTCCTTTTGTGTCCCAGCTCATAATGATCCTGGTGGGTCCCTTCCAGCCCAGCACGCTCTGGGATTCTGTGAGCAGAAGGACTGGAGGATGTGAGATGAGATGGTGAGAACTCTCATTCCCCTCCTCCTGGAGATGAGAGGATGAGGACACTCATTCCTCATTCCCCTTCTCCAGGAGATGAGAGGATGTGATGACACTCATTCCTCAGTCCCCTTTTCCAGGAGATGACAGGGTGAGAACCCTCATTCCTTCTTCCCCTTCTCCAGGAGACGAGATGATGAATACACTCCTTCCTCATTCATCCTTCTCTAGGAGATGAGAGGATGAGGACACTCATTCCCCTTCCCCAGGAGATGAGATGATGAGAACCCACATTCCTCCTTCCCCTTCTCCATGAGATGAGATGCTGAGAACTCTCATTCCTCCTTCCCCTTCTCCAGGAGATGAGAGGATGAGAATCCTCATTCCCCTTCTCCAGGAGATGAGAGGATGAGAATCCTCATTCCCCTTCTCCAGGAGATGAGAGGATGAGAATCCTCATTCCCCTTCTCCAGGAGATGAGAGGATGAGAATCCTCATTCCCCTTCTCCAGGAGATGAGAGGATGAGAATCCTCATTCCCCTTCTCCAGGAGATGAGAGGATGAGAATCCTCATTCCCCTTCTCCAGGAGATGAGATGATGAGGACACTCATTCCTCTTCTCCAGGAGATGAGATGATGAGGACACTCTTTCCTCTTTTCCCTTCTCCAGGAGATGAGATGCTGAGAACCCTCACTCCTCATTCCCCTTCTCCAGGACAACCTTGTCCAGACCTCTGTTCCATTCCCTTTCTTCCTAGCCAGGATTTACCTTTGAAGTGCTCACTCTACCTTCACCCCAAAGCTGTTTAGACCTTTAGTGACCCCTCTCACCTCAGGTATGGAGACGTTTTCCCTTTCTGCTCTGCACCTTCTGAACCACAAGACTAGAAGTATCTTCTGCCACCAAGCCAGACATTTTAGTATTATTTTTATATTATTTTGGGTGATATTTTGTGCCCCTTTCCTCATTTGCCCTCCCAGCAGTGTTGCTGTGGCTTCCAGAATGGACCAGGGCTGTTAGCAAGAGGACAAGGGGGCATGGGGGGCTCAAGCTCTGCCAGGGCAAATTGAAGTTGGAGATGGGAAAAAACTTCTTTGCAGAGAGAGTGCTCAGGCATTGGAATGGGCTGCCCAGAGAGGGGGTGGATTCCCCATCCCTGCAGGTTTTTCAGCTGAGCTTGGCCGTGGCACTGAGTGCCATGATGTGGTGACGGGACTGGAGTTGGCCCAAGGGTTGGACTTGATGATCTGGGAGGTCTTTTCCAACCCAATCCGTTCTGTCATTCTATGAGCTCAGTTCATGCAGATGTGGGTGCACAGACAGATGTTCATACCCTCCCTCTAAACCTGCCTTGTTAAACCTCCTGGCACTGGATTTGCCTGCTGTGCCCACCATTCCCTGGGGCCTGTCTGCACCACCCCTGGCAGCCCTGGCTGGGCAGCACCTGCCCCCACAGGCTCAGCCTGTCTGGATTCCTGCACAGCCCTTCCCTCTCCCCCAGAATTTCAGACCATAGAAAATCCAAGATCACAAAATCATGGAATGGTTTGGGCTGGAAGGGACCTTAAAGACAATCTTGTCCCACCCCTGCCGTGGTCAGGGATACCTCCCACCAGCCCAGGCTGCTCCAAGCCCTGTCCAACCTGGCCTTGGACACTCCCAGGGATCCAGGGGCAGCCACAGCTTCTCTGCCCAACCTGTGCCAGGGCCTGCCCACCCTCCCAGGGAAGATGTGATGCCCTCACCCCTGGGAGAAGCCTTCAGATCAAGCTCAGAGCTGTGGGCACACACAGAGACACCCGAGAGGAGAGGGAGGAGAGGGAGCCTTGTCTTTGTATCCTTGGATTTGTGAAGGATGGAGCAGTGCAGACCTCCAAGGCACGAGGCCACAGAGATTTGGGTCATGGCCCACCCCTGGACGTGCTGAAATGGGGCAGTTGGTGATGATGGGTTGAAGACCCTGGGCAAGACTGACGCCATTAAATGCATCTGCTCAAGCATGAGTTTGTCCTGAATTAATGCACCTCCTGCAGACAGGGCTGAGCCTCCAGAACCACTCAGCAGCCAAGGCAGGTCCCTGCTGACCATCCTGTGGAGCCTTCTCCAAAATCAACGCTCCTTAGACCTTAGCAGAGTGTGGCTGGATGAAATCACAGAAAGACTTGGGTTGGAAGGGACCTTAAAGATCATCTAGTTTGGGACAATCCTTCCTCCACAGGAGGAGCCACTTCCCCCCAGGGGTCTGTCCTGGGCCTCCTCGCTTGTGTTGTGGTGTTACCTCTGGGCATGTTGGGGTTGGCTTTGGAGATGACCCCAAACAAGGTGGGTGTTTGGGGCTGAAGGCAATGATCAGACCCTGGGTCAGTGTTGGTTTGAGCTCCTCTGATTGTAGGAAGAAGGTTTGGAGCCACCAGCTTCCCCCCAGAGGGAGACCCTGGAGTGAGTTGTGGTCATGGAATATGAAAATCTCTCTGTCCTTTATCCCAGCAGGTAAATCCATGTCTGTAGATAAGAGAGTTTGGGGTTGGAGTCGCTGATTGGACATGCTGAGGGTGCCAGACAAGTTCCCAGCAAAGCTATTAAACATTTACAGGTTAATTACTGAGCCTCCAGGTGACTCTGAGCTTCTTCTCCACCTTTCTGGGGTTTGGGGGAGTTGGCCCAGGGTGAATATCACCTTGTTTGACTTTGCAGTGTCTTCCCAGCCTTGAGGGCCCAGCTGTGTCCAGCTCTGGGTCTCCTGGGAAGTCACACATGGTTTTCTTGTCATTCTTCTGGATTTGGGGCTCCAGAAACCACCAGCCTGGGACTTTCTGGGTTTGCAGTCACCCCCTTGGCTCAGGGAATGCCATTCCATGAGGATTAAAGGGTGCCTTATTTAAGGAGCAACCCAGAAGTGATCTCAAGTTGCCTTAAACTCCTGCCTTGCCCTGAGCAGGTTTCAGGGAGTCCCAACTCTGTGTCAGGTGACACAAACCCCAAATCCCTCCTTCCCATTGTCCAGTCTCATCCCTCCTGTGAATCTGAACCCTTGGCAGAGCTTTACCCAAACCCCTTCCCTTTGTTCCCCCCATTCTTTTGGAGGAACAGGCCTTGGAGGAACCTCCTTCAGCATCTCAGAGGGGTTGCAGCTGCCTCAGCCACGTCTGCCATCGTTTAGGGAGCTCATTGGTTCCAGGTGCTGCCCCGCTGGTGGAGACAGTGCCTCCTAAGAACGTCTCAAGGATAATCCAAAGCAGGATGGTCATTTAAGGTGGGCCATAATAACCATAATTTAGGCAAGATGAAACTTGCTCAGCTCTTAAATAAAAAGAAAAAAAAAAAGAGGCTTCACATTTCACCCAGACATGACTCTGGGCAGCTCAGTGGGACTTCAATACATGAGTTGTTGATTTGGGAGATAAACAAGAGGATGGTTTTCAACAAAACACAGAAAAAAAAGTGAGTTTCTCCACCAGAATTCTCTTTCAAGATGAATGGATTTCATCCTTTGACCAAGAGGAATTGCAGTGGTTTTAATCTATAAAATTCCCATAATTGAATTTCAGAAGGAGCATAACATTTCAGAGGGGCAAGTGAAACCATTTTGTTTGCTCTTTGTTTCATTCCTCTGACTTTAAGGAAAAAAAAAAGTAATTAGTTACTCAAAGCAGCTCCAATAATTTAATATACATGTATGGATTTCTTTTATTTTGGGGCAAGGAAAGTGTTCCCTGAGGGAACAGGCGGTCCAGGATTGGAAAAAGGATCCCTGGGGATTTCTGGGGCCTCTTTGCCTTGACAGTGTTTGTTCCTTGGCTGGTCCTTGGTTTGGACTCTGAGTATGTTGCACCTCTGGGTGATTCCTTGCAGTGGGAGGTGGGAGATGTTGCAGCTTCCCCCTCTGCTCCCCCATGAGCTGCCTCAGGAGGGGACACAAGTTGTCCCTGCCACTGTCACCATCTGTCCTGCCTTTCTTTGCCCCTGGATTGCCAAACCTGGCAGGGCTCTGGCACGGCTGTGCCTTCCCCACCCTTTGCACTGACCTCAGCACTGTCTGGAAGTGCCACATCAGGGAAGTTGTGGCCAGCTGGGGGTTGGTCTCTTCTCCCAGGCACTCAGCAATAGGACAAGGGGGCACGGGGGGCTCAAGCTCTGCCAGGGCAAATTGAAGTTGGAGAGCAGAAAAAACTTCTTTGCAGAGAGAGTGCTCAGGCATTGGAATGGGCTGCCCAGAGAGGGGGTGGATTCCCCATCCCTGGAGGTTTTTCAGCTGAGCTTGGCCGTGGCACTGAGTGCCATGATGTGGTAAAGGGAGTGGAGTTGGCCCAAGGGTTGGACTTGTTGATCTGGGAGGTCTTTTCCGACCCAATCCATTCTGTGATTCTCTGATCATCTGCCTGCAGAGCACGGGGATGGTCCTGTTGCTCCACTCTGCAGACAGGAGAGCTGAGATGGCAGAGCTCCTGTCCTGAGTCAGGAAAAGATCCCACAGACAGGCCTGAATTCAGGGATTTTCGACCTACACAACCCCAGTCCAGCCCAGAGGTCCTTCCTCAGCCTTTTCCACCCCTTCCCCTGCCAGGAATTGTGGTGATGGCAACGAGGGTTTCCCTGCACGGAGGGAAGGGAAGCAGGGAGAGGTGCCATGTGCAGGGCCTGGTGCCCTTCCCAAGCCCAGCATGGACTGGGGCACCCTGGCACAGCCCAGGGAGGAGTGCAGGTGTTTGCAGAGCTTTGGGCTTTGCAATTCTGGGGCTCCTTTTCCCTCTCATGCCACAGACAGGAGGGAGAGGGGATGAGGATGGTTCTTTGCTCACAGCAGGCTGAAAACTGAGGCTAAAACCAGTCCTGATCTCTCCCTTTTTATGTCTTTTTCTCTTTTTAGTGTCTTTTTGCCCTTTTTATGTCTGGCTTTTCCACCCACCTATTGTTTTTACCAGATTTGCAGAGAGCTGATGTTGTCAAGATTCCCCTTCCCCTCTAACAGTGAAACCACTCGACCTGGCAGAGGTTTTGGGGTGTTTGCAGGACTGGGAAGGGATTTTAGTGCCAAAAGGGAACAAGAGACATGTCAAGGCAGAGAAGGTGAAGGAAGAGGTGTCCCAAAGCAGAGCTGGGATGTGCAGATGGCAAACAACATGGAGAAAGGGGTGGGAAACAAGGGGACTTCAAGGCTGGGGAAGGAGCCCAGGAGAGTTGTGGGCAGTAAGATTGGATAAGAATTCCTTAATTAAGAAAAATTAGCAGAAAGCTTTCAAAAATGTGACACAGCAGATGATACTCCAAGACTGCAGAGATGTTGAAACATCAGCCTGAAGAGGATGGTCAGGGAATTATTAAGGCTGGAAAAGACCTCTGAGATCATCAAGTCCAACCAATAAATCATGTTCACCACTAAACCATGTCCCCAAGTGCCACATTCATGCGGCTTTTGAACAGCTCCAGGGCTGGGGACTCCACCACCCCCCTGGCCAGCCTGTTCTGATGCTTTTTTCAACTCTTGCCATGAAGAATTGTCCCCAATATCCCATGTAAACCTCTCCTGATGTTTCCTCTCATCCTGCCATCTGCAACCCAGGACAAGGAGCCCCAGCTGACCCACCCTGACTGTAGAGAGGAGGAAGGTGCCCCCTGAGAGCCACCCCTTGTCTTCACTCAGCAGTTGCAGAAGGTATTTCCCCCTCCTTGAAAACATGTGAGAAATCCCAGTTAGGGAGAGCCAGTTGGCAGGAGGTTGGTTGGAGAGCCCAGCCTTGGCTGTTCCACACAACTGTTCAAGGGTGAGACCCCAAAACTTCCCCCAGTGGGAATCAGGTCAAGGCAGACTTGAAGTCTCAAGCTGGAGGCCTCAGGCTGGGCCAGGGCAGGGCAGGGGGCACAGCAGCAGGAATTGCTGCATGGAAAGGGTGGGCAGGCACTGGCAGGGGCTGCCCAGGGAGGGTTGGAGTGCCCAGCCCTGGAGGTGCCCAAGGCAGGACTGGCCGTGACACTGAGTGCTCTGGGCTGAGGGACAAGGTGGGCATCGGGCACAGGGTGGGCTCCATGGGCTGGCAGGGCTTTTCCAAGGTGGGCATCGGGCACAGGGTGGGCTCCATGGGCTGGCAGGGCTTTGCCAACCTCAGGGATCCCGGGATTCTCTGAAGTTTCCATGTCTTCACAATAAGTGCCAGCTGAGGATCATCTGAAAATGAGCACAGGTGGGCTAAAAACACACCCCAAAATATCAAGAGTTTTTCTTCCTTCAGTGGGTAATAAAAGCACTCACTGAGGATCTCAGGGGCTTAAAATCCCCAGAGCTTTGGAGGGTTGTCCTGATCATGTGACATTAAATGGGGTTCAGCACTGAGGGATTGGTCCAAGAAATAGATTTGGCCCTATTTTATTGCTCTCCTGACTCAGAAATGCATTTCAAACTGTCAGAGGGCAGGGACAGATGGGAAATTGAGAAGGAATTGCTGGCTAGGAGGGTGGGCAGGCCCTGGCACAGGTTGGGCAGAGAAGCTGTGGCTGATCCATCCCTGGAATAGTCCAAGGCCAGGTTGGACAGGGCTTGGAGCAGCCTGGGCTGGTGGGAGGTGTCCCTGCCCATGGCAGGGGTGGCACTGGATGGGCTTTAAGTTCCCTTCCAACCCAACTTAATCTCTGAGTCTGTGAAGGACAATCCAGTTGACAATCCCCCCAAAAATTAAACCATTCCATGATTCTGGGACAAAATAAACCAGAAGGAGTTCAGTGACATTGCACCAGGGATGGGAATGGGAACTGGAGCAGGATGAGCGCAGCCAGGCTGGCCATGGAGGTGGGA
The DNA here is from genome assembly GCA_013396695.1 of Sakesphorus luctuosus. Taxonomy (NCBI): domain Eukaryota; kingdom Metazoa; phylum Chordata; class Aves; order Passeriformes; family Thamnophilidae; genus Sakesphorus; species Sakesphorus luctuosus. The sequence continues at coordinate 11,102 of VWZD01002681.1, forward strand.
AATGTGGCCACCAGCCCTGGTGGAACCTGCTCAGCCCACGTGCCCAAGGGGGATCCCATCAAGCAGAGCTGCTCTCACCCCCTCTGCTCTCCCCCACGAGAGCCCCTGTGTCCACACAGGCACGTCCCACCTTCCTGGCAGAGATTAAACCCAGCCCAGCCCCAGATGCAGAGCTCAGTGGGGCTGGGCTGGGCTTAGAAGCAACCACAACAACAACAGGACAACAGCAAAACCTCCTCGGAATACGGGAGAAGGCGCAGATGGCACGGAAAGGGCACGGCAGGGCAGGGTGGGCTCAGCCCTCAGGGCCTGGAGCATCCCAAGGTCTGCAGAGACAATGAGTGGAGCCACATGGAGGCCAGGCCTTGGCACAGCACGGGGAGTTAACTGAGCCCCTACCTGAGGGGAGAGGAAACTTGTTTATTTGGAAACAAAAGTTGTTTTGCTCATTTTCTTGGTTTGATTTGGTTTGGTTTGTTTGAGCCTCGAGGGCCTTGGGAGGGAGTGCCAAGGCAGAGGGAATGGTCCTGCTCTGCTTTAACCCTCCTGCTGCTGCTTCCCACAGCACAAAGAAACGTGTTCTGGTGTGCTCAGTCCAGAATAGGCTGGTAGAGAATTGTCAAACGCTAAAAAAGGAAATTATCATATTCCTGATTTCTTTGTCACTTCCCCAAAGAGAATCACAGAATCCTAGAATGGATTGGGTTGGAAAAGACCTCCCAGATCATCAAGTCCAACCCTTGGGCCAACTCCAGTCCCTTTACCACATCATGGCACTCAGTGCCACGGCCAAGCTCAGCTGAAAACCCTCCAGGGATGGGGAATCCACCCCCTCTCTGGGCAGCCCATTCCAATGCCTGAGCACTCTCTCTGCAAAGAAGTTTTTTCTGCTCTCCAACTTCAATTTGCCCTGGCAGAGCTTGAGCCCCCCGTGCCCCCTTGTCCTATTGCTGAGTGCCTGGGAGAAGAGACCAACCCCCAGCTGGCCACAACTTCCCTGATGTGGCACTTCCAGACAGTGCTGAGGTCACCTCTCAGCCTCCTCTTCTCCAGCACAAACACCCCCAGCTCCCTCAGCCTCTCCCCACAGCACTTGTGCTCCACTCCCTTCTCCAGCCTCCTTGCTCTTCTCTGGCCCCGCTCCAGCCCCTCAATCTCTTGCCTCAACTCAGGGGCCCAGAACTCAACACAACACTCAAGGTGTGGCCTCCCCAAGGCAGAGGCCAGGGGAAGGCTCACTGCCCTGGGCCTNCTTGGTGTCATCAGAACTTTGTGGTTGTGTTTTATCTCTGGTGTCTGAGACAGGAAGGGACTTTTGATCACTGTGAAATTAATGGGAAAGAAAGGGAAGCACTGATAGTGCCAAAGAATCCCTTGGGTTTAGGAGCTGAACCTTGAAAGGGAAGCAGAAAATTCCAAGAGGAGAATCCTATAACCTGATTCTGTGCATCTCACACTCATGGAAGGTTTGGGAACCTGTCCTGGGCTTGAAGCAAAAGCTTCTGAGAATAAAAAGTTGAAGCAAAAGCTTCTGGGAAGAAAGAGTTGAAGCAAAAACTTCTGGGAAGAAAAAGGTTGAGGGTAAGGAAGGGAGAGGGATGAACATTCAGAATGTGTAACTGCCTCTTTCTAAAGGGTTGAAAGTCCATATAGACAGTTCAGATTTCCAGGGACATCTCGTTTTCCTGCTCCCATTCAGCGGTCAGGAATCAAAGCAGGGTCATCCTGTGCTGGCTCTTGACTCCATACAAGGAAACATCAAAGTCCCTCTGGAAAATCCCAAGGCAGCTCCACAGAGGGGAGCACCACAAACCCGCCCTGGAAAACATTCCCTGCTGGAATAGGGAGCTTTTGGCTCATCAGGTGGCTTTTTCAGGCACTTCCCTCATGCCTTGGCTTCTGTTTGCCTCAACAGCAGCTGGGGAAGGAGGTGAGGAGAGGCTGAGGGACGGGGCCCAAAGCCAAGGAGTTGTTTGCAGGGAAGGTCTCTCTGTGGTGCTGCTTCCAGGTTGTTGTCTCGCTCTGGGTAACATTCCAGAAGAATGAGAGTGAGCACTGGCAGATGCCCTGGTGCCAGGGGTGAGCAGAGGGATGGAAACCCTTCCCTCACTGCTCTTGGAGTTTGCAGTTTGGCAGAACCAGAGACAACCAAAGGTGTGACGGACACAAGGAGAGCACAGGAATGATGTTGGGGCCACGGAGGGCCTGGATGCAGCACAAGTGCCATGGCCAGGCAAGGCAAAACCTTGTTCAACCCTTAAGGGGATGAAAGTTTTCCTCTCCTGCCCATCTCTGGATCCAGGATCCTGTCAGGCACCAAAGGGCCATGGCTGGGCAGCGATTCCTGCTCGCCCATGGAGCTCTGCAGGACACAACGCCAGGAGGGGAGGGATTTCACAACCAGGGCCTTGGAGCTGCTGCCCTGAGCTAAAGAGGCAGAGAAGAGGTGCCAAAGGCTCAGGAGGTTGGCCAAGGGGTTGCACAAACAGAGCCAAGGTGGTGAACCCCAGAGTGTGTCCCCAGCGGGCACAGATGGCACTGAATGGGGACCACACCAGGCCCTCCAAGGAAACAGAATCATAGAGTCACAGAATCNCCAACCCCCAGCTGGCCACAACTTCCCTGATGTGGCACTTCCAGACAGTGCTGAGGTCACCTCTCAGCCTCCTCTTCTCCAGCACAAACACCCCCAGCTCCCTCAGCCTCTCCCCACAGCACTTGTGCTCCACTCCCTTCTCCAGCCTCCTTGCTCTTCTCTGGCCCCGCTCCAGCCCCTCAATCTCTTGCCTCAACTCAAGGGCCCACAACTCAACACAACACTCAAGGTGTGGCCTCCCCAAGGCAGAGGCCAGGGGAAGGCTCACTGCCCTGGGCCTGCTGGCCACGCTACTCTTGGTGGAACAGTGAACCCTAAGTAGGTGACAGTTCAGCAGGAAAATGAGGGGTCAGGATATGCTTAGAGAGCTGAAATAGCTGTGACCCAGGTCCCAGCTGTGGAGACAACTGGTGGTTCTCATGAGCTTCAGTTGCATCTGAAGCAGAATGTGAGGAAAGGAAGTTTATCAATCAAGCAGAGATTTCAGCCTGAGAGGCGAATTTGGGTTCTGGAGAGCAAACCTCATGCTCTAGAACCTTCCGAAAATGTTTTATGGACCTAAATGCATCTAGTCCAGCATTTAAATCACTGTGGAGAACTACAGAATCCCCAAATCACTGAGGCTGGCAAAGCCCTCCCAGCCCATGGAGCCCACCCTGTGCCTGATGCCCACCTTGGAAAAGCCCTCCCAGCCCATGGAGCCCACCCTGTGCCCGATGCCCACCTAGGAAAAGCCCTCTCAGCCCCTGGAGCCCACCCTGTGCCCGATGCCCACCTTGTCCCCCAGCCCAGAGCACTCAGTGCCACGGCCAGTCCTGCCTTGGGCACCTCCAGAGCTGGGCACTCCAACCCTCCCTGGGCAGCCCCTGCCAGTGCCTGCCCACCCTTTCCAGGAAGAAATTTTCCCAAATATCCAACCTGACCCTGTCCTGGCCCAGCCTGAGTAGAGTTGTATCCACTGGTGTCATGTGGATCTCTCCCATAATTTATGATCATGGAATCCTGGAATCCCAGAATGGTTTTGGGTTGGAAGGGACCTTAAAGATGATCCAGTTCTGCCATGGGCAGGGACACCTCCCCCTAACCCAGGTTGCTCAAACCTGTCCTCGAACTCTTCCAAGGATGAGGAACCTTCTCTGGGTGACCCATGGCAGTGTCTCACCACTCTCCAAACACAGAATTCCTTCCTGATGTTTGATCTCAACCTGCTCTGCTGCACGAAGTGGTGCCAGATGTGCACGTTGGACCAACAGAATCCCACCTAAAAGTGAGACTGATGTGGGAACTAAAAGGTCTAAATTTAGAGGTCTGAGCACCTTTACACAGAGCAGAAGTTTAGGGGTTCACCTTTGGGCAAACAGGGACCTCATGGATGGAGTGTGTGGTTCTTCCTGAGATGCTCCAGGGTTGGTGAGACACTTGATGGGGCTGGAGATTTGTTCCATCTGGAGCAGCCCTTGGGGGTCAGGTGGAACATCCCACCATGGCTCAAGGGACACCACGTGATTGTGTGGACAACCAAAGGTACCCCAGGTCAGCTGGAGCTTCTTGTGACGCCTCTTGCACTGCTGTGGACACCCCCCGGTGCTGCTCCTGGGCCTGGGGTGGTTGTTCCCACCTGGAGCTCGTGGCTTGGTGACCAGGTTGGACACCCACACGTGGCCACCCCAAGCTCGGGGTGGTGACCTGTGGTCAGAATCCTTCCCCAAACTGCTGATAACAACTCATGGAGCGTGATCTTCCAACGGGGTGGGATGTGCTCTGTGGAGATGCCACTGAGATAATTCCTATCTGGGGTGTCTTGTGAAACCACCACCACCTGGGAGGATCCACCAGACTCACCAAGGGCAGGATGTTGCTGCCTCTGATTCTGCTTCATCTCCAAGGTTTGGGAACCTTCCAGACCTGGAAATGGCACTGGCTTGACAGGATTTGTTCTTAGGAAATCTGCTTCTCATCACTTCCTTGTCCTCCAGGCACGTTCAATCAGCTGCTGCAGAGGCTCTGGGGATGCTGGAGTGGAGGTGACAACTCTACACTCACTTGGAGGTTTCCTTCCTGCCTCTTCCCACCATTTTAACAGAGTCGAGGACAACCTTTCCCACAACTTCTTGACTTCTCATGTGCTTATGCAGACTTATCTCCTGCCTCTCCTTGGTGGAATGTGTAGGATTCCAGGCTGAGCCTCAGGGTGGGCAAACCCTGGCACAGGTTGCGCAGAGAAGCTGTGGCTGCCCCTGGATCCCTGGGAGTGTCCCAGGCCAGGTTGGACAGGGCTTGGAGCACCCTGGGCTGGTGGGAGGTGTCCCTGCCCATGGCAGGGGGGGTGACTCAATGACCTTTAAAATCCCTTCCAACCCAAACCATTCCATGACTCTGTGAAAGGCCTGGGAAGTTGGACCTTCTGGGCAGCATCTCATGAGCTTGGCTGCTCCTGACAAGCCCAGAAGGGTTGGATGGACTGGCCCCTCCATCCCACAGACATGGGCACAGCAGGAACCTGGAGGCTGGAAGATTAAAGAGAGGTTTCCAAAGCCCTGCCCAGCAAATTGAGCCTCACTCACACTTTGCATTGAGGTCATTGGCTTGTCTCAGTTTATCCCTGACAGGTCAGAGACAACCCTGGCTTGGCTTTTGGGTGCTGCAGGACCTTCCCACCCCAGAGCATCCAACTTGTGTGAAGAGTCTGGAGCCAGTTCCTTCCTCACACTGGACTTTGCCCCCAGCTCTGCTTTAACTCCTTTAAGCATCTGGACTCATTTAACCTTTTTTTTCCTTCCCTATTGGTCAGCATAGATGCAAAAAAGAGCCTTTAACACCTCACTTTTCCCTCAATGTGCCTGGTGGAGGGCAGAGTGTTGTCCCAGCCTTTCCAGGGGACACCAAGGAGTTGGGAGCAGATGGAATCTGTCCCTGGAGCAGCTGCTTTAGGGCCCAAACCCCTCCCAGCCCTGATTTTGGGCAGGCAGCCCCAGCCTGGCTGTGAGAGGTGCTGAGACAACCTGGGCCAAAGCAATTCTGCACTGAGAAAGAACAGGATTTGTTGGACACAGCTGAGTCCAACCCCCCCTTCCAGAGGGTTTTTTTCATGAAAAAGTAGAATTTTCAGTGAAAAAACTCCATCAGTGGAAGATGAATTTCAGAAAATGAGAAAAAAAATCCACGTCCTGAATCATCCTTGAGCTTCCTGGAGAGTGGTTTGACTCGTGTTATCTTTGCTCCGGAGGAGGAATTTTTGCAGCTTTCCATGGAATGTCAGAGGTGGAGGATTCCTTGGGCAAGGTGAGGAGCAGCCTGTCATAATGAAGGCATGGAAGTGTTCCCTTATTTTCTTTTGTTTGCCTTTTCCAATCATTGAAGGCAAATATTATTTAGCACCGAGTGAAATCCCTTATCTCCCTTTGGAGATCAAAGAGCCTCCTGTGTGTGTTGTAATTAATAAGTAATGAAACACCCTAATTACAATACAAACAGGAGATGCTTTGATCTGGGAGGGGAGATAAGGCTTTTCACTGGGTGCTGAGCAGCAGCTGCTCAGAATGAGTTTGAAGAAGAAAATAAAAATAGAATATTGCCCCAATTTGGGTGATGGTGCCGTGCCAGGAGTACCTGCCATGGCAGAGGGAGGGGTAACATAAATATAATAAAATACTATTAAAACCCCATAAAATAACCAGAGAATTTCTTGAACTCTGGTGTTTTGTTTTTTTTATTCAGACTGAAAAATTCCCTCATCCAGGAGCTTTCAAAAAGTAGGTGGTTTTGTTCTGCTTCCAAGTGAAACCAGCAGAAGTTCCCGGGAAAATGGGAATGTGGGAGCATCAGCTGCTGCTTCTCTTGCTCTCCTTTGCACTGGGGAAAGTTCATGGACAAAGCCCATCTCTCCAGCCATTCCTTGGATGCCCAAGGGCATCACCCAGGACCTCAGTCTGGAGAAATCTGCTCCACACTTGGATCCAGCCAGGAGAAGACTCCTTTGGATGGGAAGAGAAGTTGGATCTCACAAGGCTTTGTTTCCAGAGCTGCATTTTGGAGGAGTTTAAGCCCTGGCAGGGTGAGAGGTGGGACCTCTGCACCACTTCCATCTCCTCCCAGCCCTGCTTGCCTCTTTGGTTGGACTTGATGATCTTGGAGGTCTTTTCCAGCCTGAATCCAAGTCCTCCTGGTTGGGGAAGAGCAGCACTCTCTGGTCCTGCACCATAAAGTCACCCCAAGGAAATTGTCCATCCATCACTTGCAGGTTCCTTCCAGAGCCTCGGTCAGACATTTGTACAGAAATAAACCTTTTCCAGGAGAAAAGGAAGCCAAGTCCAGCCCAGCCAAGCCAAGCCTTTTCACAGCCTTTAACATGATGTTAATGGGAGGGAGAATAATGCAAATGTGGACCTAAATATGGGGAAAAACATATTGGATGAACATCATATTAAATGGTGCTAAAATCCCTTTTGACTGCAATTTAATTAATTAACTCAATTTAACATTTTACTGTGTTTTATTTCATGGCAGAACTAATTTCTAAAAAAAGAAAGGTCAGGATGAACCGAGCTTAAAAAGCAGGATGGAGAAGGTGTTTCCTTCCACAAGAGTCCTCTGCTGCTGTTGGGGGGCCTGTGGGACCATCTCAGCATCACAGCCACAATCAGGTGGTGCCAGTTCCACGTGGGCTCAGGGACCACCACACAGGGACAGCCCCAGCTCAGCTGCCTGTCCAAAATTCCCTTTATTTGTGAATATTTCTGCTGATGCCCACGAGAGGCCCTTCTTTGAGGACTTCTACTCATTTTTCCACCACTGAAATCACGGCAAGGAGGTTCAAGTGAAGGCTGGGGTGAAGTCTGGGTGTGGAGCTCACCTCCTGAGACTTTGTGAAGTTATTCAGCTGAATGTACAGCTTTATTTAATTGGATTGGAGTTTAATTTACAGCTGGAGTTTAATTTAAAGCTGGAGGCTTTAACACTGAGATTCCCTTGAACTTCTGCTCTGTCCCACCTCAGACTCGCTCCTGGGTTCTGATACCAGCACTGAATAATCACTCTCAGTTTTATATCCAAGAGAAGTTGAAAATCTTCTCTTAAGGAAGTGGTTGAAGCTGCTTTTCCACCTGCTCTGGAAGGATTCCAGGTTCATTTTAAACCAACTTCACCTCAAACCTGATGTCTCTTTGTTGTTGCTGACCTCTGTCCTGCTCACCTGTGTTTCCTCATAGAATCCTAGAATGGATTGGGTTGGAAAAGACCTCCCAGATCATCAAGTCCAACCCTTGGGCCAACTCCAGTCCCGTCACCACATCATGGCACTCAGTGCCACGGCCAAGCTCAGCTGAAAAACCTCCAGGGATGGGGAATCCACCCCCTCTCTGGGCAGCCCATTCCAATGCCTGAGCACTCTCTCTGCAAAGAAGTTTTTTCTGCTCTCCAACTTCAATTTGCCCTGGCAGAGCTTGAGCCCCCCGTGCCCCCTTGTCCTATTGCTGAGTGCCTGGGAGAAGAGACCAACCCCCAGCTGGCCACAACTTCCCTGATGTGGCACTTCCAGACAGTGCTGAGGTCACCTCTCAGCCTCCTCTTCTCCAGCACAAACACCCCCAGCTCCCTCAGCCTCTTGTGCTCCAGTCCCAGCGAATGTTGTCCCGTGGAATGACTGACCGACCACTTTGGCCAACAGAGCAAGGAAGGAATTCCCAAGCTCAGGTTTCAATTTTTCCTGGATAATTCAGAGTGTGAGAACCATCCTGCTGCATGGAATTAAGAACTGAAGAACTTCCCTCCTAAAACTGTACATTTTCTGGCTGCAAACCCAAGTCCAGACCCAACACCAAGAGGTTTTGGTGGCCCCAGAGCTGCTCCTGTTGGCCAAAGGACCAAAACCCCAAAGAACCTCAAGTTGATCATTTTAAAAATCAAGATCTGATTTTTTCAGACCATCAACAACTTTTCCTGGGTGAGAAATTCAGGCCCTTCATGGCATGGGGAGGGTTTTGTTAAACAGTAATTATTATTTATTATTTTAGTATTTAATAATATTTAATGTAAGTTAATTTAATGTATAATAGTACTACACAATAAAATACATATTAATATCATGTAATAAGAATTACATAATATTTATTCATTATCATTATTATTGATCAAGAATAACATCCAATATTTAATATATCATAATCTATCATAATAACATAAGATAATATGAAATACATGTTAATAGTATACAATAACAATGACATAATATTTATTATTACTTATCATTAATTAATATGTATCAAGAATAGTATTCAATATTTAATATATAATAAGATAAATTATAATATAAAAATATAAAATGCGTGTTAATAGCATGCAATAACAATGACATAATATTTATTATTACTTATCATTAATTAATATGTATCAAGAATAGTATTCAATATTTAATATATAATAAGATAAATTATAATATAAAAATATAAAATGCGTGTTAATAGCATGCAATAACAATGACATAATATTTATTATTACTTATCATTAATTAATATGTATCAAGAATAGTATTCAATATTTAATATATAATAAGATAAATTATAATATAAAAATATAAAATGCGTGTTAATAGCATGCAATAACAATGACATAATATTTATTATTACTTATCATTAATTAATATGTATCAAGAATAGTATTCAATATTTAATATATAATAAGATAAATTATAATATAAAAATATAAAATGCGTGTTAATAGCATGCAATAACAATGACATAATATTTATTATTACTTATCATTAATTAATATGTATCAAGAATAGTATTCAATATTTAATATATAATAAGATAAATTATAATATAAAAATATAAAATGCGTGTTAATAGCATGCAATAACAATGACATAATATTTGTTATTACTTATAATTGATCAAGGATAATGTTCAGTATTTAATATATCATAATGTATCATACTATAATAATATAAAATAATATAAAATGCATGTTAACAGCATGTAATAGCAATGACATAATATTTGTTATTACTTATAATTGATCAAGGATAATGTTCAGTATTTAATATATCATAATGTATCATACTATAATAATATAAAATAATATAAAATGCATGTTAACAGCATGTAATAGCAATGACATAATATTTATTATTACTTATCTGTAATTATTATTAATTAGATTATTTTTGTTATTGCTAAGTTAATATTCACCTGGCAAAAATATGAAGATATTTACAAATACATCACATTGATCTGAATGTGTTGCCAAAATTATATGGGAAACATGTAAAAATGGAGCTATTGAAATATTACCTAAATGAAATCATTTAATGCCTTTTTGTCACAAAAAGAGGCCAAAACCAAAAAAGGAAGTAAAAAAACCCTCTTAAGAATTCCTGTTAAAAATTCACCCAAATGTTTGATTTTTAACCAAAAGGCCATTCCCGACGGCTGGAGAAACCCATCAGCACTTTCTGACCTCACTTGAGGAAAATACAATTTAAATACAATTTATTTGAACCAATGGCTGCCATTTCAAGCACAGTCGAGTTCCTACAAGTTGTCCCTCCAAGGAGCAGTGGGGTGACACCTGAGGACACTCAGTGGGGTGACACCTGAGGACACTCAGTGGTGGCCACGCAGGTGCTGCTGGTGGGTGCTTGGCCTTGGTGGTCTCAGAGGTCTCCTCCAGCCTCCAGGAGTTCAGGATTCCATGTTCCTGTCCCAGGTGCTTTGCTGTAAAACCCTGAGCTAGACCCAAACGAAGTGACAAAGGTCTCCCTTTGATTCTCAAAGAGGAACTTCTCCTTCTCCTTGGCCTTCACCACCTTCTCCTGGGCCAGCTGAGAGGGCTTGGCCATGGGAGGGCATTTCCTCCAGGCTGAGGATCATTTCCACTGTCAGGACATAAGGATGAAGCCCAAGGGACTCAGACCTGGCTATTTGATGGAGCAATGGTCAGGCAGAGACCACATAGAATGTTATCTTCATTGAAGAAGTTCTGGTTGTATTCATTGAAGAACTTAATTTATCTTCATTGAAGAAGCTCTGGTTGTATTCACTGAAGAAGTTCTGGTTGTGTTCATTGAAGAACTTAATTTATCTTCATTGAAGTTCTTCATTGAAGAAATTCTTCTATTCACTGAAAAAGTTCTTGTTGTTCTCACTGAAGAGGTTCTTGTATTCATTGAAGAAGTTTTTGTATTCATTGAAAGAATTCTTGTTATCCTCATTGAAGACATTCTTGTTGTATTCACTGAAGTTCTGGTTGTATTCATTGAAGAAGTTCTTGTTATCTTCATTGAAGAGGTTCTTGTTGTAGTCATCTAAGAAGTTCTTGTATTCATTGAAAGAATTCTTGTTACCTTCATTGAAGGAGTTCTTGTTGTTTTCACTGAAAAAGTTCTGGTTGTATTCATTGAAGAAGTTCCTCTTATTCCATTGGGGAAGTTCTTGTTGTCTTCATTGAAGAAGTTCTTGTGTTTACTGAAGAAGTTCTTGTATTCATTGAAGAAGTTCCTCTTATCTTTATTGAAGAAGTTCTTGTTATCTTTGTTGAAGAAGATCTTGTATTCATTGAAGAAGTTGTTGTTGTTGTCATTGAAGAAGTTCTTGTTATCTTCATTGAAGAAGGTCCCATTATATTCATTCAAAACCTTCTCCTGCAGGCCCAGAGTTATCCCCACCCCCAGCTCATGGCAGGGGCTCTCCTTGGGGGTGTTTCTGGCCAAGTTCCCAAGGTCCTTCCTACATCTCACCATGGTTTTGGTTCCCATGTACCACAGCCTTGGCTTTCCCCTTCATCCGGTGGAGATGAGGATGGTGGGGCTGATGTTGCAGGGAAAGCCAAGCCTTGGGCTCACACAGGCTGGGGGTTGTAACCTGACCTTGCTGATGGCAAGTTCTCCTGAAGCAAAACACCCAGTTCTGAAACCAAGACACGTTTCCAGCTCATGGTAATGCCCCTGATGCTTCCAGACCTTCTCCGAGTGGTGGGGAATCAGGAGTTCTCAGACCATGCAGCCCATCCCCTGCCAAGGCAGTGAAGTTTCCCCCAACCTCTTTATTGTCTCCTCCAGCTGGAACCTCTCCTTGGGCAATGGGGCCTCCAGAATTCCCTGCAATTGTGCCCATGTCCAAGCCCAGAGGAGCACTGGAGATACAATGTGGAAGTCCAGGAGCACCACCAGGACTCTGCCCTTTGGTGGAACCCCCAAATGGTTGAGCTCAGGCTCCTTCCTCTCTGTTCCACACACTCAGGGAGGCCACAACTCTGTGTGCAACCACCCCTTTGCCAAAGCCCACCATCCTGGAGGCTTCTCAGTCCAGTTGCTGTTCTCCAGTTTGATGTCTGACCTTACAAACTGTTCTCCATATTTTTTTTATTTTTTTTTTAAATTTCATCTTCTTCCCCCTCCTCTTGTCCCATCCCCCCCTTTTTTTTTTTATTCCCTTCGTGCCACCAGCATTAAACAGCTCCGGGCTGTGTTTAAAGAACTGAGAAGCTGCAAAGAATCAAGTAGGATAATGGGAAGAAAGACTCAATGGCCCTCCCGGGACTTAGCACGGTTTCTCTCCAACTGTTTTACATGGAGTCGAAAGTTCAGCCTCACATTTGCTGGAAAGGAAGAAAAAAGGAAAAGAAAAAAAAAAGAAAAGAAAAGAAAAAGAAGTCGAGCAAGAAAGAGGACAAGTCGTGATGTGGGAATCTTTGGCCTGGGATGAAGATGGAAGGCGCCACTCGGAGAGCGCAGCTCCTCCAATGAGAACCAGATGTCCTCCGTGTTCCCCAACACATCCAGCCCGTTTTCAATTACTCCAGAATTAGAGCAATAATGAGAAACAAAACAGGGTTGTTGTTGCTCGGTTTTTTTTTTCCTCCCCCTCCTCTCTCTGTACTCGGTGTCCTTCCCTCCCTCCCTGCCCCAGATGGATTGGTAGCTTATCTCCAGATGACATCTCCGATTGCTTCTCCAAACAAACTAATCACCCAATCCCCCTGACCTGCCGCTAAAACTTCCCTTCCCTCTCTCCTCTTTCCC